>VDFB02086081.1:290341984-290402508 GCA_007258455.2 Sequoia sempervirens
TGAAGACCTCCTGACTGTCCTGATCTAGATCCTTGGCTGTCCCTTTATATTTGATCAAATCAGCAACATTGAAAACTGGAGAGATTCCCAAGTCTGCTGGTAATTCCACCTTGTATGCATTCTTACCATATTTGGCCAACACCTTGCATGGTCCTACTCTCTTCATTTGCAACTTGGTTGCCATGCCCTTCTGCAATCTGGATTTTTTGAGTGGATCATAACATGGTCTCCAACTACAAATTGTACATCCTTCCTTGACAAATCAACATTCTCCTTCAACTTTTGAGTTGCTGCAGTAACTGTCTTCTTGACTTGCTCATGAATCTCCTTCATGATCTGAGTGAAGTCTTCAGCATGTCCACTCCTATTCTCCATTGATCCAAGGTCTCTGAGTTCACAAATACCTCTTGGGTGCATCCCATACATAACCTCAAAAGGACTTTTCCCTGTAGTTCTATTGACACTATCATTATAAGCATATTCAGCTTGAGAAATTACCATATCCCATGTCTTTCCATATTCTTTAGTCAAGCACCTCAGAAGATTACCTAGCACTCTATTAACCACCTCTGTTTGACCATCGGTCTGAGGATGGTAAGCTGATCCAAATGACAGATTTGTTCCCAATCTGCTCCATAGAGTCTTCCAAAAATGACTCATGAACTTCACATCCCTGTCTGATACAATGCTCAATGGCAATCCATGGATTCTTACAACTTCCCTGAAGAAAAGATGGGCTATGTAACTTGCATCATGTGTAGTTTTGCATGGAATAAAATGACTCATCTTACTAAATTTGTCTACCACAACATAAATACTATCAAAACCAGTCTTGGTCTTAGGAAGACCTACCACAAAATCCATGCTCACACACTCCCATGGTCTGTTTGGAATGGGTAAAGGCTGATACAAACCAACATTGCTAGCTCCCCCTTTGGCTTTCATACAAACAACACACTGTTCCACATATTTTCTGACATCTCTTGCTAACTTAGGCCAGTAATAGAATCTTTGAACTAGTTCTAAAGTTTTATTAATACCAAAATGCCCACTAAGATTGCCATTATGCTTTTCTTGAATCAGATTTTCCCTCATTGATCCTCTTGGAACACATAACTAATTACCCTTAAATAACAGTCTATTTTGCAGTGTATACTCAGCAAACTAACTATGAAAATGATTCTCAAAATCAGAACATACCTTGTAGGCTTCTGAAAAATCTTCATCCTCACCATAGAGATCCTTAAAACTTTCCAATCCTATGCTTTTCAGTTGTATCTCTTGGACTGTCAACATCCTCCTGCTTAATGCATCTGCCACTTTGTTTTGCTGTCCTTCTTGTGCTTAATGGTAAAATGCGAAAGCTTGGTGTACTCCATCCATTTCAAATGTCTATTACTCAGCTTCTCTTGGGTGTTGATGTAACTAAATTTTTGGTTATCTGTAGAAACCACAAACTCTTTGGGTAACAAAAATAAATGCCTCCACTTCTGAGGAATTTGCACTAAAGCATACTATAATTCTAGATCATAGGTGATACTTTTGCTTGGCTTCATTGAGCTTTTCACTAAAATTTCTGACCTACCTTCTTGACTAAAGTACTCCTCCTCGGCTACTCACTTGCATCACTCAAAGCCAGACAACTTGTCAAAGCTAGGCAACAACGAGAATGGGTTGAAACGCCACCTCTTGTTTTTTAGTTTTTTCAAAACCTTCTCGGCCCCTCTTGAGTCCACTTCGCTTTGTTTTGAGGACCACCTTGATGGTATCTGGAATTTTGAATTGCACATATACCTTTGAAATTCCTTATGAATTTTTTCACATAGAATTAGACCAAACCATGAAAAATCCTTACCTTTGTTGTTGTGGTTGGTGTGGGCCAGTTTAGGATGGCTTCCACCTTGCTTGGATCCATCTTCAATGTTCCTTGGGATACTACAAAGCCTAGATACACAAGCTCTTGTTTGAAGAACTCACACTTCTTAAGGTTGATTGCCAACTGTTCTTCTTGCAACCTTTTAAGAACCATCTCCACATGCTTGAGGTGTTCTTCTGCTATCTTACTGAAAATCAGTATGTCATCAAGATAAACTGCTACAAAGATCCCTGTAAAATCCTTAAGCACCTCATTCATTAGTCTCATGAACGTGCTAGGGGCATTTGAGAGGCCAAATGACATCACTTTCCACTCATACAAACCATCATTTGTCTTAAAAGCTGTCTTCCATTCATCACCTTCCTTAATTCTGATTTGGTAATACCCGCTCTTAAGATCTAGCTTAGTGTAAAATTTTGCACCTCCAAGGCAATCCAATAAATCTTCAATCCTAGGTATTGGAAATCTATACCTAATTGTGATTCTATTAATTGCTCTAGAATCAGTACAAAGTCTCCATTTACCTCCTTTTTTAGTTGCCAAAACAACTGGGACTGCACATGGGCTGATGCTCTTTTGAATCAGACCTTGATTCAATAATTCTTCCACTTGCCTAGCCACCTCTTGGTTCTGTTCAGGTGTAAGCTTGTATGCTGCTTTGTTAGGCAATGAAGCTCCAGGTATAAATTCAATTTGATGACTTATTGCTCTCTTTGGTGGTAGAGTTGCAGGTGTTCCATCACTGACTATGCTCTTGTATTTGTTAAACAAGTTTTGGACTGCTGCTGGTAACACTGTCCTTTCAGCCTTTTCCTCTTCTTTGGGCTGCATCATGATCACATACCCTTCATTCCCTTGGTGTAGATCCTTGATGAACTCCTTTACACTGCTCAACATAATGTTAGGAACCTTGGACTGTCCTTCATCATCCTCAATTAATGACTACAGTTTGAAGGTTCTTCCATCCTTCTTAAATGAGATGGTGTTCTCTTTTCCATCATAAACAACACTTCTATCATATTGCCAAGGTCTGCCCAGTAGTAGATGACATGCATCCATGGGTAATACATCACAAACTAGCTTGTCTTTATAGCCTCCAATTGAAAATTCTACTGTGACCTGCTCATTCACCAAAACATTTTGCCCTTTGTTCAGCCATGTGACCTTGTAAGGATTGGTATGAGGTACCTTCTACAATTTTAACTTAGTTACTGCCTCCTCAGAGATGATATTATATGTAGAACCAGAATCTACAATGACCTTGCATACCTTTCCCAATATCTTTCACCTTGCTCTAAACAAAGCTCTCCTTTGCTTGGGTTCTTCCTTGATCGGTTGTCTGATCAACACTCTATTAAACATCAGATTTTCACCTACTTCTGATTCTATTTGACTGATCTCAGGGGATTTGACACTCATGGTGTCCTCTTGTGCATAAGCTACTCTTTTATCATTGCTAGATGAAGCTTTCTCCGGGCATCTATAAGCTGGATGACCTAGCTGATTGCAGTGATAACATTTCATGGTGGCAAAGTAAGAGTTACTTCTGCCTGCTCCTCTTCCTTTGTTTGAACCTCTTTGAGGTCCTCTCCCTCTGTTATATCCTCCTCTTGAAGATGTTTCACCTCCATGCTCAGCAAGTTTTGATTCTCCTTGGTTCCTTTGATCATTACCTCTACCTTGGTAACCACCACGCTGTCCTCTTTGATCTCTACCTCTGCCTCTGCCCTTAGAAGACTGATCATGCTTCCTCTTGTTCCTTTCTTCAATCTTGATAGCCAACTGATAACATTGGTGTACTGTTTTAGGGCTGAGTAAATCCATCTCTTCCTGTATGTTCCACTTCAAACCATTTAGGTATCTAGCCACTTTTAGGCTCTCATCTTCTGCCACATTTGATCTCAAACAAAGTTTTTGGAACTCTTCCATGTAGGTGTTTACATCTTGGTCTTTTTGTCTTAAACTTTGCCTCTTCTTGTGCAACTGAATCTCATAATCATCTGGCATATATGCTTCCTTTACCTTAGCAACCATTCCTTTCCAAGTTGAAATGGGCTCCTTACCTTCTTTTTCCCTTTCAGTCTGAACAAATTTCCACCATGTCAAAGCTGATCCTCTCAACCTTGACTTAGCAACCTTCACCTTTTGAGCTTCAGTTACTCCATCACACTCAAAGTGATTCTCCATGCCTTCTATCCAATCCATGACCAAATCAGGATCCATCTTTCCACTCAATGCTTTCAATGCCTTCAAGAAAGGCTCCTCCTCCAAAACATGGTCAGGTTCAGGGACTTTGTCCTCCTCTGCAATCTCTTCTTCCTTTGGCACTTTGCCTTCCAATTTCACCTTGTTTAATGCTTCTTCAAGATGTTCTATTCTTTCCTTTAGGGATTTGTTATCCTCTTCCTTCTCTTCAACCATCTTGGCTAACTGTGCATTTGTCACCATCTTGGGCAGTTCACTTGACTCAACTTCCTCTGACATATAAGCTACTGCTTTCCCAAATCTTTCACTCGCTCTGATACCAATCTGATAGGGAGGCTGCAAGAAGCAATCACAAATTCCTGGAAGCTGTAGGAATCAGTTACACTATTTTCAGATGCTATAGGAACCAATCATAGATTCCTGTGCTAGGCCTTGACATAGACCTCCTTGGTGAAATTTCTGTTCCACCCTAACCTATAGGAGCTCTACCTTGTCTAAGTTCCCCTGGTTCTCCTGCCAACCTCACTATCTTGTCAAGTTTGCAACTACCAAACCAAATCTTGGTGCTATGACTCCTTTCTTTCTTAGCCTTTTATGCATCCAAAAGACTAATTCTCCCTCAATACATGAATGAATCTTGCAGGGGTGAGGGAATGTTCTTCAAAACTCCAAAACAACCTCCTAGGGTTTCTGGAACTTCACTTAGACTCCAACCTACCAACACTTGCATGAAGCCTATTCCATAGGTTTAGCCTTGAGCCACTATTTGGTCTCTGAATAGGGGTAAATTGATTTCCTTCCTAAACCCACCAAAGAAATGTGGTTCTTGGCTTAGGAAATGTGTTTCCCCTATCTACAAATTCAAGATTTCTAGGGTCTTGGCTCTGTCCAAGCCGTTCTTTGCCCTCATGCAAACACTGCCCAGAAAACTAGGGTTTTTAACTGTCCAGAACCAGTTTTAGGACTGGTGAAAAGTTCTCCTCCTAAACGGATTGCTGGGATCTCCTCCTTGGTACCACACGTGGCCAAGACCTTCCCCTAAATTCTCCAAAAATAATTTTTTGAAAATCTTTTCTCCCCTGCAAGTTATCAATGCTGTTCTGCAGCCTTTCCTAGCCGGGCTCTTCACTGGCTCGCCTAGGGCAAGGCTTTTCTCATAACTCCTGCAACTAAAGAAAACCTAACACCTACCACTAAAATATGTATAGATATGGAGCTTGACCACGTTCCCAACCATTCCATACTTCCAGGTATGGAGGGAATGCAGCCTAGAACTCCATTTTTACTCAGTTCTAGTCAAAACAGCAAATAAGGAAATAAAACACAGAATTTACAAGAATGGATGAAACAATGGAACAGCTATCAAATGTGTCAAAATAAACTTCCAGAGGCTTATCTACATGCCAAACAAACCTACAAAATTCCTCTTTTAATTCATTTAGCTGCTGTCACACAAATAAGAACAGAAAACACAGAAAATAAGACAAGAATGTTGTTTTCTTTAATTTATGGAAAAACAGTCCATACAAAGAACTTTTAACCCACAAAAAAGGTCGTGGAATGCCTTAAATATTCCTTCCCAACAATTTAGGTTCTTGGGTCGAGGCTTAAATGACCTAAAAATATCGTTTTGTAAAACCCGCTGTGTTTTCATACATTTAACAATTTTTCACTATTTTGCAAAGTGAGCTTCTAAACTCATTGGAATCTTGACACCCTCTTTCCAAAAGACCAAAACAACCCTAATCACTTAAAATAATGGTCAACATGACCTTATGATAGCACAACAAAATTAAAGAACTCAAAAACAAAATAGTCCTTTGCCTGGTGCTCCTGCACCACTTACCTCCTGCACCTCTTCATCGTCATGGCACCATATTTGCAAACAAAAAGCAACTATTGTTGATGAATTTTTTATAATGCCTCCTCCTAGAACGCGAGCGCAAAAATGAGGGTTTTTGGCCGTGGGTAGAGCAGAAAAACAGACAAGAGAATGAATAGATTTCACTTTTTTTTGCTTTTAAAATGACATAAAGTGAGCGTGTTATAACGCACTCGCGTTATGTCATTTTCAATCTTTTTTTGAAGTTGGCCACAAAAGTGTAACCCAACTTCATGCACCCACCCTAATATTCCAACCTAATGATATGCAAGACTTGAATAAATGACCTAAAGATGAATTCAAAATAGGAAAAAAAATGGAAAAAGTATAGAGGGGCACTTGGAAACCTATAGAAGTCTAAATGAAGATTTGAAATGCAAAAAATTATAAATTTAATCCACAATAGGAATCATATGCTAGGCTAAGCGATTTAGTCCTAGATTAGGATTTTTGGGCACAAACAAAAATCTGACAGTGACCGGTCTGAAACTCCTAAAATCTAGAAATTTGACTATATTGGGACTCATACGCTAGAAGTGGCATATCAGTCTTGCTTGGATTTTTTGGAGGATCAAGATCTGAATATGCTCTTCAATCTTTTCTGTTTCTTCTCAACCTAATTTCCAGATCTGAAATGTTGAATTCTGCTCTATAGATGTCTTTTAGTGATCTTTTAAACAAGGTGGCAACTTGGACAACTTTGCAACCTTGACAACTTCTTTCCAATCTTGCTCTTCATTGTGTCTTTAACCTAAATCTGTAAATCACATACTACAGAGAGGTCCAAAAAATGTTGTTTTGTTAGTAGAAAGGGATTTTCCTTGGTCAAACCCCGTTTTGGTAATCAAACCTTGTAATGAAATCAAATGTAAAGGAGGAATGATGAATGAACAAAATGTAATGTTGGAATACACCAAACCCTAGGAATAAAGTGTTGCAAACATGTATGAGATGGTTCCAAAGGATGTAGATCTTGACACTTGCTTGATTGATATGGATATTGACTTGAATGCTTATTTAAATCATGAAACCCTACATCACAAGTGTTAGCTCAAAAAAAACATGATGCATGATGACTTTGACATGATGCTTGATACTTGAATGATTCTCTAAAACATTTGATAATAAACTCTTGAATGCTCTTGTAATCTCCAATTTTCTATAATGTATGAATACTCAAGGTGCTAGGTCACTTGTAAATTTGCTAGGTGAAAATGAGTGAAATGACCTTGTATTTATACTTGTTTATTCCAAATTTCCCAAAATTACAATAGTATAAGCCAACATTAGATCTAGGAGAATAAAATCCTGCCAAGAATTTGAATTTAATTTAGGTTTAAACCACACATGACTCATATGCCAGAAGTGGCATATGAGTCCCATTAGGCTAAACTTTGGGACACATTTTTAAAGAAATTTTTAGATTGATGTGAAATCCAGATTGGGGCCCCGAAACATAGGTGGGACCCATATGCCCAAGGTGGCGTATGAGTCCCAGATCACTGAATTTGGGCCATACAATCCAAAAACATGTGAATTGTGATTGGATTTTAATTTATGTCAAGATTATCCTCATAAAGATGCATTAATTAAGGCAAGTTGTGGATGCAAAATAGGACCAAATAAGGCATAAAGAAGCTCAATTTATTAACAAATCCCTAGATTTATATGAAAGTGTAAAGGTACAGTTTACAACACCCTAAATAAGGGACAACTAAGTTCACTTGGTTTACAAGGGCCCAAGACCTAATGTGAATGTGTTAAACACATTACAACACTAAATCAAGGATACATTATGATCAATTCAATAGGGAGGGCCTAAAAAAATGCAAAAATGTAAGGGGATGTGTGGACATCAAAATCTACAAATGGTTAAATAAATAACATACGCAAGCATGGTTAGTGTATTTAAGAAAAACAAACCTTCAACATCCATATGAGATATCTAACATGTTTTAAAATGCTATCAAATAACAAGATAAATAAAATCATACAAAGAAAAACATGAAATCTATCTATCCCAGAGTGGATTGGTGCTATTGTATAAAATAGCCCTTTCCCAGTCCTTGCATAAGCTTGATGCTAAGATGCTATGAAGATGGAGTGGATGGGAAAAATCAATTCTCAGTTTAAGAGAGTGACTTTGCAAGAGATTGTGGAGTTGTGGAGGATTTAATCAAGAATGAAGCCTTTCATTTATAGATTATTTTGATGAGAGAATGGACAAATGGATGAATGTGGGATAAAGAACAAGCAAATGAAAAGAGGCCACTTGTCAACTTGTGAGTGGTTGAGGAGTGTGCAAGATTTGGGAAATGTGCCCAAGAGAGGGAAATTCAAATTTGAATTTGAGAGTAAATGTTGAGTTTGACTTGTGCAAGGGACATGTAAGAGCCATGTAAGAGCTCATAAATGACTTGTTGGATGTACATGTCTAGTTGTTTTTGAATTCAAACTTGAGGGAATATTCCTCAAAGATGCCATGTTGATGGAAAATGTTGGATTTAATAAATCAATAAATTGATTTTTTTGTGCAAGTGGCAAAATCTAGAGAATGTGATGGGTAGTTAGGTTAGGCGAATTATGATTAGATTAGCTTAATGATGATTAGGTGAGTTTCACCAATTTGACTCAAATATTTGGATTTATTTAAATCAAAGAGGGATGGAATATGCATTTGGGGATTTAATTAAATAAAGTTTTGTTTATTTAATTAAAAGTTGATGTGAGACTTTGATTTATTTAATAGTCCTGATTTACTTGGTGAATGGATTTGATGATATTGATTAATTTAATGAGTGGGTGAATGCAAACTAAGTGCATAATGATAATTTTGCATGTCTATAGGATGAACCATAGATTTTTGGGAATGAGGTTTATAGGCTACTCTTGCACTGTTAGGATGTTTCACCTAAAAGGAGAGAGCTAAACCTAACTAAAAATTAATGTGGTTCACTCAATATAATGTATGTATGATGTGATTAAGACTAAATAGGATGATCTAAATGCAACTAAGTAATGCACTTGACTGATTATGAATGCAAAACCTAAGAAATATGCAGTGTTTGAAAACTAAATGTGATATGCAAGCATGAACTAAAACATGAACAAATGCAAAACAAAAATGAAGAAGGATGTATCAGAGTGCACCTGGGCAGTGAATGTTTTAAATATGGAGTGATATGAATGCTGATAGAAATCAGTGAAAATCACTAGTGGGACTCATTCGCCACTGATAGTGAATCAGTCTTGCTTTTGAAAAAAACTTCTAGAAACTAGTATCTGACTGTTGGGATCGAGAATCTGACAAAATCTACTTTTCCAGCCTTAAGGTGGGACTCATTCACCACTGATGGCGAATCAATCCTCTCCCAAAATTCTATGAAATTAGTTACCAATTTTGTAGCACCGGATTTGAGATTGTCTTCTTGTTAGGTTGACGAAGTCAAATCTGCAGAAAACTAGTTGTAGGTTGTCTCCAAGCTTGAAATAGGATGTAGTTGACTTGAAACACTTTATTGTCTTCTTGTCCACTTTTCAACACCTAATTTCTTGATAAATGTGCATACACAAGTTTGCAAACACACATGCAAAAGGGAAAAAATGGTTAAGGGTTTGGTTATAGGGATTTTCCTTGGTCAAATGCCACTTTGGTAATCAAACCCTTAATGAAGAAATAGAATGAAATGAACAAGGAAAGACGAATAAACAACATGCAAATGTCCTAAACTCACCACAACCTTGTTGAAGAAATATGAAGTTATATCAATGACTGCCCGAAGATACTTAATTGATGCTTGATTGAATGATGCAAAGTGCTCAAATGCTAATTGAATGCTTAGTGAGTGAGTAGATTACTTGAATGAATTAGGAGATGTAAAATGAGGAGAAGAAAACTTATTTATACACAATTGTGCCTTAGTAACCCGATGATACCTCATCACAGACCAACATAAGGTAGTTTTGAATAAAAACCTGAAAGAAAATTTGAAATATTTTCAATTTGGAGCCAAGAGGGACACATTCACCACCCATGGTGAATGGGACCCACCTTGGACTTTAAAGTGGACCATGTTAGGAATTATCTTGCATTTAATGTTGTTTGTTGGGTTTAATTTAAAAACACACTTAATTAAGCCTTATGAGTGCATAAAGGGGTCAAATAAAGCATGAGAAATGTGTAAATATTGAAATTAAGCCTAGAAAAGCATGAAATCTTGTTACAATACTTTAGAACACTTTAAAATAGGACTTGATAAGTGATGAAAAGGTGATTTTTAGGTGAATTGTAATGAATAGAGTCTAGAAAAGTGAAGAAATGTTTTACAACACTTCACAACACCTTCAAAAGATGCCATAATTTGAATTTTAAGGACCTAATGTGAATGTTTAAGTCACATTACAACATTAAATCAAATCAAAAATGGACCGCGTCATGAGAGAAATACCTAAAAGACCATGAAAATGTCCAAGATCCATTTTTCTATGGTGCAGGGGATACATTTTTTGTCATTACATTTAGCCCCCACTTAGAGAGGATGAACCTACTTCAAACTCATACTAAAGTAGACAAACTCTCATCAAGAGGGGTCCATGTGTACTGATGTGGTGCATG
The DNA here is from genome assembly GCA_007258455.2 of Sequoia sempervirens. NCBI lineage: Eukaryota > Viridiplantae > Streptophyta > Pinopsida > Cupressales > Cupressaceae > Sequoia > Sequoia sempervirens. Next base: position 290,352,563 of record VDFB02086081.1, read on the forward strand.
GGCACCTTTGAGGAAAATTTGTCAATCAAATTTGTTGATGAGTAGGCTTTAGGGTGTTAAGTCATTTTGTCTTTAAATAAGGTAATCAAGACCATTTTATATTGTAATGAGTCATGTTTGAGTATTAATTAGGTGTTTAGAAGGTATAAGTTGCAAATATTGCTAAAATAGGCAAAAGTTGGACCACTTGTGCAAAAAGATGTAAACTTGTAAAAAAGTTGCAAAAAGGAAGATTTGTGGAATGCCAATGGTTAGATCATTCAAAAGTCATTTTTAGGAATTGTGTTAGTTATTTTAGGAGGGGAAAAAATATATATGATGTAAAGCATCGATGTAAGGTGGGTTGTAAGATTGGAAGGAAGAAAATCAATTAAAATCTCTCCTTTTTATGTTATTTCTGTGTTTTCTCTTTATTGCCAGCAAGTGTATGGTTCGTATAGTTGATTCTTGTTCTAAAAGTTCTCAAAACTTGTTAATATATGTGTTAGCCATCATCAATATGTGTTTAGATTTAATTCTATTGAATTTTGTGGTTTTTATAATTAAATTTATGAGAACGGTCGTATATACCCTATTTTAAGGGTTTTGTTGTTTTAAATATAGAAATTGTCCCATTCCACATGTTGTGAATACTGTATCTTGGTGGAATGGGTAGTTTACAGTAGGATAAGGTGTGTTCATGATTTTTTTGTGGAGGGGTCATAAAATAAGGGTATTTGTAGGATCATCATGGAAAAAAAAAGCCCTTAAATGGCAAAAAATTTAGAAAAATTAGAGTTAGGCAACTTGACGTAAAAATTTGAATAAGTTATCTTTATTATTTTAAAAATATGTAAGAATAGAATATGTAGAAAATTGAATGTAGTTTCTAAACTACTAGGTTTAAAAAAAAAAAACTATTTGGTGAAAATTTGAAATTTCAATGCACTAGTACTTAAATTTTAGGGAAAAAATAAGAAGTAGGTGTCTGTCTGACCACCCTAACCACAATAAAATGATAATACTTTTTTATAATATTTTAGATATAAGTAGAGGACTCATGTTGTGATGTGATGCATATTTTTTTGTAATTTTTTTCTAAGTAAATAATTAATTATGAATTTTTTATTACAACTTTTAAAAAATATAAAAAAACTTGTATGTCTGACCACCTTAACTTGGTCAAAACTTCATGAAATTCAATTTTTCTTTTTTTTTAATCCTATAGTATGCAAAGCATAGAATGTGACACATATTTTGGATTCAAAAAATGTGATTCCATTTAAAAGCTATAGATATTTCTCAATCATTCTATCAATCAATACTTTAGTCATAATTTGAATAGAAAATGAATAATAATTACTTATTAAATTCAAAGTAAAGAATAATTTATATTGGTGGAAAGAGAATCTCCTTTAAAAACCCTTTTTGTTTCATCAATTTTTGGTAAAAAAAATTGTCAGCCACATACCCATCATATTGCCACTTTTTGTCCCATCATGATCTTGCACATACCCATAAAGAGATTGGGCATGATGCCCTAAGAGAGAAAAGTGAGTTTTCTTTTGAATTTGTGAGGCTTGAGTATGAGAATTCATGAATTATGTTGGGAAATCAATATATGTTGATTGTTTGAGCATGGGAAAACATATTAGGACCTGTTTTTAGTGGTGGTAAGGTTAGAGAAGGCTTGGAAGTCAGTTTTCCAATAAAACCCTAGTGAAATTGCTAGAAAAGAGGGTTTTAGAGTTTGGTGTATTGGATACTAGTTCTCTTAATAAAAATTATGAAATATTAGGTATTTTTACCTATGGAATTCTTCCCAAGTGAATTTAGAAGTTAGAGAGAAGTTTTGAGACAAGTCCCTTTGTAAAATAGACCTAATTTGAGGTCTAGGTCAGCGTAGGTGGCCTATTTTGGTGAAGTTGTTCAAAAGAAGCCTATTAATACTTTGTGATATGTTGTTGTGTGCCCTAATGGGTCTTTGAAAAGGTACTGGTCCTGATCTAAGAGGACCTTCTCTAAAAGATATACCCATTTCAACCATATTGCAATACTACTAGGAAATAGTGAAGGTTTTAGATGATAAGAAGAAGTTGATGGTTTATGACTTGGAGAGTGGTTTCTCTATTTGAGATTGTGTTCTTTGGTGTGTGTGCCTCCCTTGATTGACATCATGATGTAGGAGACATAGGATGACAAAGATCAAAGGAGATGGCCAAGCCCCCATGATTAAGATCCTATAACGGACCAAGATAGGTGCAAGAGAACACACATGAAAATGAAATAAGGAGAAACACCAAGGAACAAACATACAATGCAAAAGACATAAATAAAGTAAAGAAAAATAAAAAAAATAAGGGGTGGATCAAGCTTTGACCATTTTTATAGCACGTTATGGATAAAATCTAGAATATTTTTCCAAGAATGTTTACAATTTGAACACAATGTCCACTATGCAAACCAACACATTCTCACATCGGCTAGTGGAATATGATATTCACTAGGTAGGCCCATAGTGAGATGCATACACACATGGTGGTATGCACTCACACAGAAAAGCAAGTGGCTATGGAAAAGTCACGCCTAAGTTCAACTCCCATACGATAACCATACCAAAGTTATACCTCATGATAACTTTGATAAGGTGGCACACAACAATGAACTTTGAGCTCCATGAGGCAATAAAAGCTTCGTATGCTTGAAATCCATGAACAAATAGGATGGCACCATAGATAAGCAAAGTGTGTTATGCAAGGTGGCCATATAGCAAATATTTTAAATGTAAAGTAGTGTAAGGAATATTCAAAGGAGTCTTGCTTAATCCATGTAAGATCTTAACTGAGGGGACATCATGCTTAATGTCTCCAAGAGAGAACTAATCAAAGAATATAAGATTCAAAACTTAGGGGATGCAATGTGTTGCATCACGCCACTAATAGGAATATAATATGCTAAGAGAGATCACACTCTTGAGGGACATCACACCCAGTATCACCACAAGGTGAAAGATGCATCACATGAAGTAAGAAGACTACACTATGAAACATGAGTCAAAAAACAATAATACCAATGAAAAGGGAGTTATCCCCAAAATCACACAAGCGATCCATGGATTCAGGGTCAGTATGTCTTTGCTACAATGTTTTTAGAGAACTCAAGACTATCATCATTCCCCAAATACTTATAGAACTAGAAGAATGACACAAAGAGAGTGAAGAAAAATCCTTTCGAGTCAATATGGAAGAGACATGAATATGTCAATGCCTTGCATCATCCCCAAAAGGAAAAGACAAGACAAACAAAAGATAAAGGAAAAGCTTATGGGTCAACATGGAAGAGACATGAATGTCTCGATGCCTTGCGTCATCCCCAAAAGGAAAACATGTAAGACAAATGAAAAGATAAAAAGAATTATGAAATATAGAAGAATGTAGGTGTTGGCCTCCTTTAATGGTTCAATAACTAATCCCTTAGAGTTGTGACTTAGAGATTAGACATCTACACTAAGAAGTCATCTTACTCATCATGAAGTTGCATTTCATTGTCAACCCAGGGACATGAAACTAAAATGGATCAACATTGTATGTGCACTAGGATACCATTACATTCATCCATAAACTAGAAAAGAAATAGTACTAGAAAAAATATGCTAGAAAGAAATTAACATAAACACTGAGCATGAATCAACAATTACACTGAGCATCAACAACTGAACTGGAAATGGATGACATAAATAGAAATATCAACAAATAGATAGGAAACAACTTTGTCTATCTTGGATGTAGGAATAGTCATAAAAAAAACTTCCAATGGCTGTAGGAATAGAAAACTGTTGAAATCGAAACTAGTTACTGAACAGAAAAACAACTTTTAAACTAAATGGGTGGAATTCTCACCAAGTGGCCCCCCTTGAATGAGTCTTCCCTAAGCTAACTCAACTACAGCAAATTAGAATATCATTTTGTTACTTGAAAACATGATTACAACATATTAGCAATATGGCTATATTACTTAAACTAAAAAATGAAAGTACAGTCTCAGAACATCCAACCTTGTGAAAAGGGGCATCTGACCATTATTTATAGAGGGAAAAGCTTCTAATTAACCCTAACTACCTAGGCAATTGACTCCAACATAATAGGAGGATTTCATTTAATGAAAACATGGAAAAGAGAGGGAGGAAGTTATGCATGCACCATATTTGGTCAAAGCATACTTTCCCCAATGAGGATCCAACACAACACACTTCCTAGATTTTCTCAACTAACAAACATGACCATTTAAAAAATATTTACAACTTTCATACAAGCTAGGAATTTACCTCCATTGAAAGTTTTCCTCCATCAAGAGTTTTCCCTCCTTTGACCTCTTAATGACCATCTTTTGACTTCCTTAGCAACCAACCAGCTGGTATTCTTGAGCTTTTTCCACTTTGCAAGCTTCATTTACATCAACATCTTAATGTGAACCTGCATAATGACATTAACGTGCACAAAAAAATTGCATATCCATAATTACCTTAAAGTAACATCCATTCAACCACATGTAAAATTAACATAGATAATCCACATAGCATGTGAATATCATCAAAAGTCACAAGGATAAGTTCATGACCAAGGTTCATAAATCTAAGGAAATAAAATGGAGAATGTTAATTACCAAGTGCCAAAGTCTATAGTATCAACAACAAATATATGATAAACCCTATCAAAATTGAGCCATTAATTGGACTCATTAGTAGGTACAAATAGAGGAATGCACAAAAAGAGAGAGATATACATTTAAAAAATAGCATGGGGGATCACATTACACACATGCAATCACATAAAGAAATATGCAAAAGAAAATAAATGAAGAGACTAGTAAGGCACATGTAGGTCAAACTATTAGTAGGTCATATAATAATAGGGAAATCATTATCTCCCCCCAACCTAATGATTTGTTGGTCCTCTGGTAGCAGGAACTCTATTCCTTTGCCTTGTCAAAGCTTTGAAGTCCCCAATTGCTAACTGTCCTAGATCAATCTCTGCAATATCTGAATTTGGATCCCAATAGAATCCTTACTTGTTTTCCAATATGCCCCACCTTGTCCTTTCTGTATCTATGCCATGCTGATGGTATCTATAATCTGGTACTGGACACAATAGAGTAGGTGGCTAAAATGTCAATGGAAGCCAATACTGTTGCTTCATCCTTCCAATTTGTATGTACCTAAGAATTTTGTGCCATGTATACTAAATGTTTGTAGGGTTACTAGATTCAGCTCTGAGAGGCAAGGGGGTATGGAGTTCTCTTTCCCTATATATTTTAAACTATTACCCCCAGATGACTTCATTCTGGATGTGTATACACTTAAAAATGGTCACATCACATTGTCTGGTAATTAATTAAATATTTTTAATATTTAATTGAAATCTTCGAATTCTATCTGCGTATAAATAAATTTAAATAATTTATTTATATTTCTTCATTATTTTATTTTGATTAAATAAATAAGTTTATTTAATCATCTTTTCGTATTCATTTCTTAATTAATTAAATAAATATTACGATTTATTTATATTAATTATCATATAATCTTAGTTTGAATATCTTATTCAAATAAAGATTAAAATATTCTTCTTCTTCTAAAATATCTATTTATAATTAAATATTTCAAATATTTAATTAATTCCTCTAAATTGATTCATATATCTATTTTATAATTAAATATTCATTAAATATTTAATTAATTCTTCTAAATATTTCATATTCTTCTAAAGTCACATTACAATTAAATATTACAAAATATTTAATTAAATCTTCCATAGTGCAAAAATCAAAAATCAAACTCAATAAATGAAATTAAATAAATTTATTTATTTAATTAATTTTGGGATTTATCTTCAACAACCGTGAAACAAACTGCTGAAACAGAAAATTAAATTTTCTCTGTTTCTGTGCAGGCTTGTTCCCGTGGGTTGAAGACAGGAATCCATCCTTCTCTCCAAACTCTCAACCTCTCCCATTTTCTTCTCAACTTCTTCATCTTTCACCATTCAAACCTACCAGACAATCTCACAGTCGTAGATTCTTGCCAGCCAGGATTGTGCCTACAAAAATCTATAAATACGACTGCCGGGAGCTCCAAATGATATAGAAGTTTTAAGCAAGTAAATTATAGGAAAATTTCATAGCATTCATACTTTCATAGCATAGAATCATAACATAATATAGCATAGAATCATAGCAATAGCAGTATAGAATCATGATATTTTTCATTCACAGCCCCTGTGCATAATCCACAGCCCTTGTCCATATCCGTATTAGCAATTCCATTCCATCAGCATATAGAATAGAGGTTTTTCATTTGCATACTCATTCTACAGCAGCCATTTGGAGAAGCTTACATCAAATCTGAGAGCAGCAACTTCAAATTCCTGGAGATAGAGGAAGATGAAACGGCTCTGAAGAAACTTTGTTTTATTTGATTTCATTTAGTTTTCTTTAGTATAATGTTTCATTTTTGTTTGTGTTTTCAATTAGATTGATAAATAAACAACAACATATTTTTGGCACCCACCGTGGGGCTCTTGCCCCCTTTTTTTAATATCTGTTTGCAGTTTCTTTTGACAGGTTACAGACAAAAATAGCGGAATAGTGCAGACAACATGTTTCGGGAATTTTATCTCCAGTTTAGCGCATTTGAAGACTGTTGCAGCACCCTTAACAACTATTGCAGTGCCTTTAATAACTTTTGCAGTGCCCATAATCACTTTTGCAGCGCCCATAATCAATACTGCAGCACCCTTAATCAATTTTGTAGCGCCCATAAGAGATATTGTAGTGCTTGTAATTAGTATTGCAGCACCTATAATGTATGTTGCAGCGCAACTTTTGAAAGGCAATATTTTGTAATCTATAATTGTAAAATAGTCTAACTGATTCCGACGCAGCTGTGGACAATTAAAAATTTTTAAGGATAAAACGAACCAATCCTAGGGTAGTCATCTAAAGTAAAAAGAACCAATCCTAGGGTAGTCATCTAAAGTAAAACGAACCAATGCTAGGGTAGTCATCTAAAGTAAAATGAATCAATCCTAGGGTAGACACTTCATGTTTCATTTTGGGCTTAAAAAAAGAATTTTCTTTTTATGTGAAGCAACATCTTCACTTAGTTTAGAAAATTTTTATTTGGTGCTTAAAAATTGAATCTTTGTTTGCTTTGCTTCAACGGTGACAGGCCTATGCTCTCCCCTTAACTGAGTGATCAAAATGCCAAACTCATCAATTTCCCTTTATGCAATTTACAGTTTTATTAATACCTCATAGAAGGCCTGCCGTAGTGGGAAAAAGTACTCACCCTACGGGAACGACCTAAGTGGGAACAACTAAAGCCAAGTTTTCCAACCCACTATAATCAAATGCAGATGGTTGATGAAAATCCCATTCGACGGTAGTGTGCATTGATAACCATCCCCAAAGCCTTTGTTCTAAAGGTAGGGAGGTCTCTCGAGGGAGTCTATCATTTGCCGCACCGAACGGAAACCCTTACTACGAACCTAGTGTAGTATCTTACCGAGTCAGTTTCCGAACACCATTTCAATCACAGTGCAGGGGAGGGAAGAATCTACCCCTAAGATACTCACCATATAACTGCCAAGGATTGTTTGCTCAGGGGATCCGGTATCCACTTCCTTCACTCTGAGTACGCACCTGGAAAAGACAAAAACACAGGCGCCCTTTCGGGGGTGACATGGTTGTGTGAGTCGACACAGTTTTAAGATGTGGGCTGTTGATTACTATGATGACCTACTTGAGAACTAAGAGTGAGTCTGTTTGAAGTGCTTATCATGTGTAAAACCCATGAAAACAATTTTTGAACAACATTTTGGTCATACACTTCTTGTTTAGCATAGGGCTTAAAACAACTATTCTACAACTTGCTTGATGTGTTTTCAATACATTAATTCAGTAAAGATCATGTAAAACTCACAATTACATTGATTACACTTATCATTTTTTGAGACTAGGATCAAATCTCAAAGTGCATCTTTTCAAACAAGTTCTGATTATTTATTCAACTTCCCCAACATGATTCTGATATCCTTTCATCTTGGAAGCCACAATCAAGAGTTAGAAACGTCATTTGATCATATCATAAGATTTTCATCTTATCAGATCAAGACATTATCATTTTTGCACTTATAAACCTATGATCTAAGTCTAGAAGAACATTTCAAAAGTATATGCCTATTGTCCACTTTACAACATGGGTGATAGGGAACAAAATCTTTTTCATAGGTTTCATACTGGGAATAGTTCAAATAATGAGATAACCGATGAAATGATTCAAGAAGTTGAACAGGATCCACAGTTTCACATAATTTTGGACAAGATGTTAGAGCGAGATAAAGAAGGCTACTTTCTTTTCTTAGCAAACCAAGGTGCCAAATTGCCCTCTAACTACAATATGGAGAAAATTAAGGAAGATCCTGAAAAGACTAAAACTCCATTAAATGATCTTAGTAGTTTTCCCCAACAAACAAGAGCACTCCAAAGGCAAATCAAGGAAATACAAGGGGGCACAACTATGAAGTCTTTTGATGGAAATATGAATGTAACCTCTTCTCCTCCAAAAGCAACATCATCCAAATTCAATGTTTTTGAATTTTTGCAAAGGTTACATAAGAAGCCCAAATCTAAGCCCTCAAATAAAATTGACCAATCCTATCATGTCATGCATTTATCTTCATCCCCCATAATTCCAAATGAACCTCATGATTCTTTCACTCAAGATAACAATTTCATTCAATCACCTTCTTCTATCATATCCTTTACATCCAATGATTCATTTCAATCTACACATCTTGATCAAAACATTCTACAAACCCTTCCTATCTTTGATCAAGATCCCATCTCTCAAGGACCATATGATGATCCCCTCCTTTCATTATTCACCCATGATAATCCTCTTCCATCTCAAGAGACAAACGTTCTTCCAAGTTCTTCTTCGTCATCATCTAATCAATCCATACCATCCCATGATTCTATTGCATTACAAGAGCATGATATTTCTTCCATCCTATCTAATGATGTCTTACCAATTGATGATCAAGATATGATTTCTACAAAATTTCATGATTCCCTTCCTCATCAAGATCAATATAATCTTCCATTCAAGGATACCCTTTCATCCCATGAAGATGATTATCCTTCTCATGATCAAGATATGTCTTTCATACCACTTCCTTTTCCAAGTCAAGATCAAAACACCCCATCATCCCCATGTCAAGAGCCTATTACACCTATTCACGTTATCCATGAACCCCACACCTATAAATTGGGATCCTCCTCCTTTATCCATTCTGGTTTACTTCCAAAACCTATCTTCTCATCCATATCATATCCTCTTCACAATGGACTCGCATCTTGTTTCACAAACAATACATATCCCATTGGTAAACGAATGTGTGAAATTATGAATTATAAAGGAAAAGGTTTAGGTATTCATGAGCAAGGTATGCTAGAACCCCTTTTTGTCCAAGCACATCCATATTCTCATGGCCTTGGTTATACACCTCATACTCAACCTAGGTATCCTAGTCCATCAAACTCTCCATCCATCCTAGGTCCTTATCCTAGTCCAATAAAAACACCATCTATCCTAGGTCCTTATCCTAGTCCAATAAAAACACCATCTATCCTAGGTCCTTATCCTAGTTCATCAAACCATTCATCTATCCTTGGTCCTTATCATTCCAACCTTAGCTCATCAATCCTTTCATCCATATTAGGGTCCCACATTTCTCCATCTCCTATTCTTCAAGAACAACAAAAACACACATCCTTGATCCACTTTCAAAATTCTTCCTTCATTAACTCATCCATCATACCTCCATATCATTCACCTCAATCCACCCCTCCCATTGCTCTTGGAAGCAATTTGGATGCCAAATATGAAAAGCTTCTATATCAAAATCCACATGTATCAAAGGATCAACATGTCTCCTCGAAGAGTCATGCAAAAATAAAAGAAAATTTGATCCAAAAAATCAAAAAGCAATTTTCAAAGGCCACAAAGGCCCATCAAAGCAAAAGCAATTTTCAAAGGCCACAAAGGCCCATCAAAGCAAAGGCAATTTCCAAAGGTCACAAAGGCCCATCAAAGAGAAAAGGAAATTTTCAAAGACCACAAAGGTCCATAAATCAAAAAGAAAAATCTCAAAGGCCACAAAGGCCCACAAAGAAAAACTCAAAGTCAAAAGTCATGTGGATTCCTAAAAGTCTCATAAAAGCAATAAACTCTAAATTGGCATCCAAATTTGCTAATCCAAAAGCTTCCTCCAATTTTCCATCTAATAACCTATCACCTTCCAAATCCATTTTTCCTCCATCACTCCACCACCCTTCAAGGTGTGTGCCAATGTTGATCTTTTCAACCTTTCCATTTATCCATCAACAGTTTTTCCAGCCTCCTATCCATTATCCAACATTCATCCCCCATCATTCTCCTTTAATCCAAACTTTTGCATAAGTTCTTAGATTCTTCTATCATTAATCTGCCAACATTTAGGATTCTAATTTCCATTGCCATGGTTTATTAGAGGGATATTTGGTTGTGAAACTTGATTCTTAATTCCTTCCTCTATCTCCCTATCATGCATATCTTATCTTCCATATTCCTCTTGTACTCTACACTTAGGGACAAGTTTCATCCATCTTATCATTCATGGTCATTATCCTCTCTATGCCCATTCCTTACATTTCCACCTTTGATCTTGACAAGGTTAAGGATCTTCTTGAACATCATATATCTTATCCATATCTTTCATACCATATCTATTCATATCTATCATCTATACATATCTTTCATATCCATATCATATGATAGGAATCTTTATGTTTCATCATAGCTTGATGAAATTTGTACATATCCATACTGTTTAGGTTGTGTTTACACTGGGGGCAGAAACATACACTGAACAAATAGGAGAGGACAACAAGCTTTTTGAATATCACAAACAGACATAAAATAGTTTGACAAAACACAACAAACATTGTTGTATCAAATCAACCACAATATGTTTATTCAATTCCAATGGAAATCGAAACAACATGATCCAAACAATTATCGAAACGAGAACATCAATGATGATAACCAAATTGGATGATCTTAATCTGAATAAATGTTTGAAATACTTTAAGCAAGAATGGAATGGTTGTTTGATTTTCTATCATATCTCTGGAGTGATTCAATGATGTACTGAACTAGAAAAGCAAGGAAGGAGTATGATTTTTATTTGTCTGTTGTTTCTAAGGAAATCATTAGTACTATGCAAATTGGTGGCGAGACATGTTCTACTATGTATCATGGATGACATTTCAGAATTTGCATGGGAAATGGGTTAACTCTTGTCTTTTTATGCAAGCAATACTTATGTCATCTCGGTTCAATTATACCTAGATGCTTGTATTAAATTGCTATATTAAAAATCATAAAAGCAATACTCAGGTCATCAGTGGTGCTAACATATCCTTTGATGCTTGTATTAACTTTCAACATTTCAAAGCTCTATGATGATACAAAAAGCATGAATAAGTTCTCCAAATGGCAATATTGTATGAATGTCCTGCATGGTTAGTATAGATTTGCATTCATGTTAGAATCTACATTTTGCATTTGTAGATTTTCCCAAAAGCTGGCAAAGTATACAATGTCTGAATTAAAAAAAATCAAAAATGATCACATGAAAACACTATGAGGTGCTACCCCCAGATGTTGTTGGTCTCACACCACCTATTCCTACATCAGAAGATCAAATCATCAATAACACCAGAAGATCATACAATTACTCAAATCAAAATGGATCATCAAATCAATCAAATCAATCCAATCAGAATACATCATTCGACTATTTATTTTTAACAACTTTGAAAACAAATTTATCAACCTATCAACCGATTTGTCTTTCAACAACTTTGAAAGCAAAATTATCACAATTTTGTTTGTTTTTAACAACTTTAGAAACAAATTCATCAACCAAATCTGAATATCAACTTTTTGTTTTTCATCATCATGAAAACAAATTTATCAAATCATGTTTGTTTTTAACAACCTTAGAAGCAAACTTATCAACAACTATTTATTTTTAACAACTTTAAAAGCAAATTTATCAGCTATATTTGTTTTCCAACAACCTTGGGAACAAATTTATCAGACAAACATCATCAAATCAGGGCATCTCAATACACAAAATTGGGGCATTTTATCATATTTTAACATAGTAGGGGCAATTTCTTCATCAATTTTTCATTTCATGTGTCTTCGGGTCAATTTCTTCAAATCATTAGTTTCGAACGATGAATCAACATCTTCAAAATCTATAAAAAATCGAAAAAAAAAATTAAAAATAAAAATAAAAAAATAAAAAAATAAAAAAAATTCCAAAATCCATTCATCGTTCGCGGGGGCATATACCTATCAACATTTCGACAGTCAACATTTGGGGAAAAATTCAAAATTCTTTGAAGCAATGCATAAAACACATCACTTCAAAGAGGGGCAAAATGTATACACTTAAAAATGGTCACATCACATTGTCTGGTAATTAATTAAATATTTTTAATATTTAATTGAAATCTTCAAATTCTATCTACATATAAATAAATTTAAATAATTTATTTATATTTCTTCATTATTTTATTTTGATTAAATAAATAAGTTTATTTAATCATCTTTTCGTATTCATTTCTTAATTAATTAAATAAATATTACGATTTATTTATATTAATTATCATATAATCTTAGTTTGAATATCTTATTCAAATAAAGATTAAAATATTTTTCTTCTTCTAAAATATCTATTTATAATTAAATATTTCAAATATTTAATTAATTCCTCTAAATCGATTCATATATCTATTTTATAATTAAATATTCATTAAATATTTAATTAATTCTTCTAAATATTTCATATTCTTCTAAAGTCACATTACAATTAAATATTACAAAATATTTAATTAAATCTTCCATAGTGCAAAAATCAAAAATCAAACTCAATAAATGAAATTAAATAAATTTATTTATTTAATTAATTTTGGGATTTATCTTCAACACCCATGAAACAAACTGCTAAAATAGAAAATTAAATTTTCTCTATTTCTGTGCAGGCTTGTTCCTGTGGGTTGAAGACAGGAATCCATCCTTCTCTCCAACCTCTCAACCTCTCCCATTTTCTTCTCAACTTCTTCATCTTTCACCATTCAAACCTACCAGACAATCTCACAGCCATAGATTCTTGCTAGCGTGCTTGTAAAAATCTATAAATACGACTGCCGGGAGCTCCAAATGATATAGAAGTTTTAAGCAAGTAAATTATAGAAAAATTTCATAGCATTCATACTTTCATAGCATAGAATCATAGCATAATATAGCATAGAATCATAGCAATAGCAGTATATAATCATGATATTTTTCATTCACAGCCCTTGTGCATAATCCACAGCCCCTGTCCATATCCATATTAGCAATTCCATTCCATCAGCATATAGAATAGAGGTTTTTCATTTGCATACTCATTCTACAGCAGCCATTTGGAGAAGCTTACATCAAATCTGAGAGCAGCAACTTCAAATTCCTGGAGATAGAGGAAGATGAAACGGCTCTGAAGAAACTTTGTTTTATTTGATTTCATTTAGTTTTCTTTAGTATAATGTTTCATTTGTGTTTGTGTTTTCAATGAGATTGATAAATAAACAACAACACAGGATGCATGACTTGAATTCCCTCAAATAGATATCTCTAGTGTATAGCAATGTGTTCCAGTCATGATCATTAGGCACAACATAATTATGCAAGTACAATTCACACAACATATTTTTTATGTCAAGAGGAAAGGATTGGTAGGCTTGAAAAAATTCATGTGGGGTTTCAATAGAAGGGCTTAAGCCTGAAATAACCCTTGAAATCTTGAAGGAAAGATTACGCTCCTTCAAATGCAGTGCATATACTCTTGGAGGAGTTTTGCATGCCATCATTTGGGGTACTAAAGCTACCACATTATCTACCTTATCCTTCAAGGCAACAATCTTTGTTTCTTTCTTCTCAATTTTTGCATTTTTCTTTTTCACTTCTTCATATAGCTTGAGTCTTTCCTTTTTCCACTCCTCCTCTTTCCTTTGCATTTCATTCCATAAGTTTAGGGCTACAAGATTCCATGAAAAATTAGGAGTTTTATATGTCCCTAGCAAGATCTTTCCTCACACCGGTTCATGTTGTTCAAATGGAACCAGTTGCAGTGATTCTTGTTGTTCATCTTGCTCTAGTTGTAGTGGTTCTTGATTTTCAATAGGCTTTGCAACAACAACAAGCTCTGCTAATCTTATGTTTTATTGTTCCTCAAAAATGTCTTCCACGTCAACATTTACCTGCCCCTTAGGAGATTTTGTCTCCTTCCTAGGTGTTCTTCTGAGTCTAGGGATTATTTTTAGAGGTGTATCAATAGCTAGTTCATCTAGTTTTAATTTCTTTGGAGGAATTTTACATTTCTCAACGGTTGAAGGAAGACCAATGTCATCAAGTTTCTATTTCCTAAGGCTAGGTTTTTCTTTTTCTGATGTTTGGTTCTTAGCCTTCCCTTTTCTAATTTCTACCTCTCTCAGTTGTGCTTCCTCTTTTATAATGGAAGCCCTAGTATGAAATTGAAGTTTTAGGAAGAACATTAACATTAGGGTTTGAGGATGAACTTTCTTCATCTGAATACTCTTATTTAGAGGATCCATTTTCTATTGTTGATTCAGCTACAAGAGGGTTTGTGCTAGGGTTTGTACCAGAAGTTGAAGCTCCATAAGTGGTTTTAGCAACCCTCTCACCCCTACTAACCCTACAAGCTTGGGGCTGACCTCTATGACTCACATTTTCTAATATGAACTGATCAATGTTTACAAATACTTCCCATGACATACCAGATACTTCTTGTAAATATTTTTCTACTAATAATTTTACCAAAGAGTGATGGGAGATAGAATTGACCCTACCTTTCTATGTTTTAGCTATTATGATTGCAAGGAGGCTGTACAACACATTGGGGACATTTATCCTTCTTCCATGTCTCATATGGTTCAAGAGCTTAAAATGTATAGAATGGAGGCATGATTGGCGACCCTCACAAGTAATATATTTGACAATGTAGAAAACAACTTGTTTCCACTTTTTTGGTAGATAAGTTCTCCTTGTTCCTTGCTTATCTACAATAAGAAAAGAATCACTAGGTTTAGTGAATTCTGCCCTAGCCAAGCTCCCATTGTTGGAAGTAGGGTATGACTCTCCTTCAACAGACAAACCCATTACTTCAACAATTCTCTCCTCAGTGGCTATAACTTCTATCTCTTTTACCATTGCCTTCCCATCATAAAGTGTTTGTGCAAATTCTAGAGCAATGTCCTCATTGAAAATGTCTAGTTTTAGAAAGTAGTCCAACCATCCACAATTTCTAAATTCGGCCAGAGAGAGTGCATCCTGCAGTATCACGTCATGAACTGTAGGTTAATTTCTAATCATTTGTCCTCCCATTATTTCTACCCACAATCAGGAAAACACTTATGCAAAATTTTCTTTCATGCAATCCTTCCGTCAAAACCCAATATCTTTTGCTTCCCACAACTCTTCTTCAATGCTAATGCCAATGTCATGTAACTCTTCAATTTACCTTTTTGGTGATGTTATGACTATGACTAAGGTAGTAAAGAAACATAAATGAGGGGTATCATCAAGGAAAATGGTGATGGTTTAGTGTCACATCATACATGTAAGCTATCATTCCAACTATTTTAGATTGGCTCATTTTAAATTTTCTAACATGTATGACATGTGAACATGTGGGTTCACACTCGCTCCCAACCTAAATTAGAGCATGTGTCCACACAAGATGGGATGTAATTATGATGTGACAGGGCAGAGTAGAAATATGTGCTAAATGAAATATCAACATTAATATACAGTAATTAAATAAATACATTTAAGATAATTAACATATAGCAAGTTGTTACACACGTACCTAAAAATTTGGAGTGTCATTTGCAAAGAATGTGGAGGGAACTAAATGTTACTTTAAAATTACAGTTGAGCTTATTAAATGTAGTGGTGATGGAATGAAGTGATGGCAAAGTGAAGTGATGGTGGAGTTATGGAAGAGAGAGAAATGATGGAGATGGATGAGTGGCTAGATTTATTGATGAAGAAGTTGATTCCCATAAAAGTGGAAATCTTTATTATGATTGGATACATACCTTGACTAGTTAGAAGGAGGTACACTAGGTCCACTTCCTTTGGCTATAGGAACTTCAGAAGTTTGGTGTTGAATAAATTGCTGCATGAATTCTTGTTTGGAAGCCAGCTTATGATATAACCTGAAACAGTGACTGTTGACCAAGAACTTGAATATGATAGGGTCAATGGTTGTGAGTTGAACAACACCATTGGAGAAGACTTCTGCAACTTCATATGGTCCCAACCACCTAGTTTTCAATTTTTTTGCATTATCTTGATACTTGGAGTCATAAAGGAGTGCCCAGTCACATGATTGGAACTTCTTTTCCTTTATGTATTTTCCATGGCATCTGATTCTCTAATTTTAGACTATCTCAGTATGATGAAGAGCTAGCTTTCTCATCTCATCCAAGGCATTCAACTGCATGATCCTATCCTTCTATGCCTTAGATATGTCTATCCCAAGATATAGTGTTGTTCTAAGAGTTTTATGCTCAAACTCTATAGGCATCATGGTTGTTTTTCCATACAATAATTCAAAAGGAGTGAAACTAGTGGTTGTCTTCCAAGTGGTTCTATAAGCCTAGAAAACTTATGGCAACCTATTTTCCCAATGTTTCCTATGTATAGCCACTGTTTTGGTCAAGATAGCCTCTATTTCTCTATTGGTCACCTTAGACTAGCCATTGGCTTGAGGGTGATAGGGGGTATATTTCCTATGCCTTACATTATATTCATTAACCAATGTTGTGACAAGATTTGATGTAAACTGAGCCCCTTGATCTATCACTATCTCTCTAGGAACCTCATAGCATGTGAAGATTTCTTCATAGAAGAATTCTACAACTTTATTGTCTTTGGCATGTTTCATACCTTTAACCTCAACCCAATTGGTCACATAGTCAATGCAAACCAAGATGTGGTATTTTCCATTTGATGGTGGATCAATTGCACCTATAAAATAAAGTCTCCATTTATCAAATGTTGTGATGACTACTTGGGGTTATAGGGGCATCTCATTAGATTTAGTTGCCTGACCCATCCTCTAACATATATCACACTTTCTAGTGTACTTTCCTACATCCTTATGAAGTGTGGTCTAGTAGTATCCTGTATTAAGAATCTTCATTGTTGTCCTCTTAGCTACAAGGTGCCCTCCACAGGGTTCATTGTGACACATGCATGTAGTATATCATATGTTTCATCCTCCCTCACACCTCTCCTCATCACATTATTTGGTCCAGTATAGAATAGACATCCTGCAATCCATGAGAAAGGAAAATTTTTCTTAATAAGAACTCTTCTCTCCTTTGGAGAGAAATGAGGGGGAACTCTCCCTATAACCAAATAATTGGATATATTTGCATACCAAGCTATGTGCACACTGATGGAAAAAAAAATTTCATTAGGGAAGGAGTCATCAATAATTTGAGTGTCCTCTAATGTAGTCAATCTGGAGAGAAATTTTTCCACAACATTAGCCTTACCCAGTTTGTCAACAATGGTGATATCAAATTCTTGAACTAGCAACAACCACATTCCTAGCCTACCTAAAATCAAGGGCTTATTCATGAGGTATCTTAAGGCTACATCGTCTATATGGAAAAATATCTGATATCCTGTTATATAATGCTTGAACTTGTTAAGGGCATAGATGATTTCCAACATCTCCTTCTTTGTCACTATGTGTACTATAGAAAAATGGATCATTGAAATTTTCCTAGTATTTTAGGTCTTTCTTCATGATGCTTGGTCTATTTTTATTTGATTTAATGTCGTGATGTGACTTAAACATTCACATTAAGTCCTAAAAATTTAAATTATGGGATCTTGTGAAGGTGTTGTAAAACATTTCGACACATTTCTAGACTCCTTTCATTATAATTCACCTAAAAATACCCTTTTTATCACTTAACAAGTCCTATTTTTAAGTGTTGTAAAGTCTTGTAACAAGATTTCATGCTTTTCTAGGCTTCATTTCACTATTTACACCTTTCTTATGCTTTATTTGACCCCTTTATGCACTCATAAGACTTAATTCAGTGTATTTTTGAATGTAAACCCAAAAAAAATTTAAATGTGACTTAATTCCCGACACCCACTTACAAGTCCAAGGTGGGACCCATTCGCCATGGGTGGCAAATGAGTCCCTTTTGGCTCCAAATTTAAAATATTTCAAATTTTCTTTTAGGTTTTTATTCAAAATTACCTTATGTTAACCTGTGATGAGGTATTATTGGGTTACTAAGGCACAAGTGTGTATAAATAAGTTTTTTTATCCTCATTTTACACCTCCTAATCTCATAATTCATTCAAGTATTCAATCATTCATTCAAGAACTTTGCATCATTCAATCAAGCATCAATCAAGTATCTTGGAGCAACCATTAACATATCTTCAAATTTGCTCAAGAAGACTTGCCTATGCAGATTTATCAAGAAATTAGGTGTTGAAAGGTGGTCAAGAAGTCAACAAAGTGTTCCAAGTAAACTGCATCCTATTTCAAGCTTGGAGACAACCTACAATCTTTTTTCTACAGATTTGACTCCATCAACCTGATAAGAAGACAAGTTCAGATCTGGTGTTACAGAATTGGTCCTTGATTTCATATAATTTTGGTAGAGGATTGATTCACCATCAGTGGTGAATGAGTCCTACCTTAATGCTAGAAAACTAGATTTTGTCAAATTCAGGATCTCGACGGTCAGAAACTAGTTTATAGGATTTCTTGCTAGTAGCAAGATTGATTCACAATCAGTGGTGAATGAGTCCCACTAGTGATCTTCATTGATTTATGTCAGCATTTAGGACACTCTAGATTCATCATCAAATTCCCAGGTACACTCTATTCAAGCTACAGTCTATTTTTTTTAGATTTGACTCCATCAAGCCAGCAAGAAGACAAGTTCAAATATGATGTTATAGAATTGGTCCTTGATTTCACAAAATTTTTAGAGAGGATTAATTCACTATCACTAGAAAATGAGTCCCACCTTAAGGCTCAAAAACTAGATTTTGTCAGATTCCAGATCCCGACTATCAAAAATGAGTTTCTAGGAGTTTTTGCAAGTAGCAGGATTGATTTGCCATTAGTGGTGAATGAGTCCCACTGGTGATCTTTATTAATTTCTTTTAGCATTCAGGACACTCTAAATTCATCATCCAATTCGTAGGTGCACTCTGTTCAACCTGCTTTCTATTTTGTTTTTGGATTTGTTCATGTTTTAGTTCATGCTTGCATATCACATTGTGTTTTCAAAAATTTAACATTTCTTAGGTTTTACATTCATAATCAATCAATTACATTGTTTAGTTTCATTTAGATCATCTCATTTAGTCTTAATCACATCATATATACATTCGATTGAGTGAAACACATTGATTTTGAGGATTTATCTCTCTCCTTTTAGGTGAAAAACCCTAAGAGTGCAAGAGTAGCCTATAAACCTATAAAATCTATGGTTCATTTTGGTGAACCTACATATTGAGCACTTTATCTTTCTGATTTCATTTGCATCTTGCATCCTAGGTTCCATTTGCATCAACATTTAATTAGGTTTTGTTTGGTTTTTGCATCCTAGTGTTTCTTAAAATTGCATTAGTTAAAGAATCATTTAGACTTGATTTTTGCATATCATATCATTCAAAAACTTAAAATATGCATTCACATCCTTAGTTTGAATCTAAAAAGCATTAAAATCACTTTAAATTTTCTAAAAAACACAAAACAATCTCATAGCTAGATTCCTTCGCCACCCTGGGCAAATCAGTCCACCTGCACATTTTATACTACATTTTTAGGCATTTTCTGGGTAATTACTACATTTTTGTTCTCTATTATTATTTCTCTATTTCAATTTGTAGAATTTATGTTAGTTACATTTTCCACTCCTAGATTGTATTGCATTTGTATTCACCACATCTTTTGTGGTACTTGTATGAGTTTTTGGTGCCTTATTGATAATACTTTAGTGAGACGAAGTTCTAGACTCATGGCTTCCCACGATAGCACTTTCATTGTGGACCTTGGGATCTCAAGAGCTCCTACTCCTAGTATGGAAAATGGTTCATTAGGCATGGATACTACCACTACTATGCCTTCACCTTTCCATCCAATGAATGTTGACACACAAAACAATTCCATTCTACAAGAAAAAGTCATTAGTATTCATGAAGATTTTTCACATTTACAACAAGATTTATCCCTTGAAAAAATTTCTACCACTGCCATACTTGCAATAGAAAACCTTCATTGTTTGATTGAAAGTGATTATGGCTTATGAGTTATGAAAATAATTGTTGAGATATAAAACAAACACGTTCCTTCTACTTCCCAATCAAAAAAATTGTTGTAAGCCAGGAAGGACCTCACATTCCTCCTCCTTCAACCATGGAATTTGTACCAACTTATACCACTCCTCAAGTTACAACAATTATGCAACAAGTTAGTCATGTGACTCCCTCTTTTTTGGCATCACATATTCCCTCTTCCATCTTCACCCCTCTTAGTGTCCCTTTCACTTCCCTAACATTACATACACTCCATCACCATTTTCCCTTCCACCTCATACCACTTACACCAATCCCATTATTACACAACTCTTTAACACCATTTCATCCATGCAACAACAAATATCCACCATTAGCCAAAGTAAAAATGCTCCACCCACATATCATGTTCATAGTAGTCCATTAAACTTAGAGATATTACGCACACAGATGCCACAAAGAATTGAAATGCCTAGGTTTGAGAAATATGGAGGTAAAGGGGACCCTAATAATCATGTCAATGCTTATACAACCTTGCGTAATGATTGTGTCCTCAATGATAAGCTGTTATCCAAAAAATTTACTAGGACCTTGAAAGACACTACATTGAAGTGGTTTTCAAACCTACCTAATCATTCAATCTGATCGTCCAAGAACTTGTGGATTCCAAGGTTTATAAGTCACTTCCAAGTTCATATGATTCCCAAAAAGAAAATAGCTGATCTAATGCAATGTAAACAACTTGTAGATGAAAAAGTAATTGATTTCATTTCACTTTATCAGTCATTGTATGCTCAAATTGATGTCAAGATTCCTGATTCAAATTTGTAGAAGATGTTTATCAAAAACTTGCACACTCACCTTCAAGATAAGTTAACTATGATGAAATTTCCTTCATTCATTCATTTATGCACAACCCTTTGTGACTATCACAACTTGGTTTCTAGTCGTGATTCAAAGTCCACTTCTAACCGAGCTGAGAAGTCTAAGCAAACCAACCAAAACAACACACAAAACTTTAGAAAAACAAATAGAGGCTTCTTACAGTTCAATCTACCTTCTCCACAACCAACCCAACCTGTTCAAAGTCAAGTGGCAACTATTAAAGTAGCGATACCTTTTACCTATGGGGACTTGAAGAGACAATTTACCCCCTTACTCGATACCCTCCATAATACAATGAACCAATTTCTCCAGTAACAAATGGTCACTTTTCCTACCATTAAACCACTTGATACCACCAAGCCTTTACCACCCACATTTAAACCTAATGCTTATTGTCATTTTCATCGCCAAAATAGACATGACACCAAACAATGTAAGTGTCTCAAACACTTAGTTCAAGACCTCATTGATTCTAGTTGTTTGTCCATTGTGGGTGTCAATGATCAAGGCAATAACTCTATTGCACCCCCTAACCAGAATTTACAAATTTTTACCAACCCTATGCCTAAACACAATGTTTCATTTGACAAGGCTAGTGAGCCTTCAAACACTCATGTGATGGACATTGATACAAATAATGAACAACCCGATATAACTCCAAATGTTACTCAAGTTAATCCTATGGATGAACTTGTGGGTACGATAGACATTGTCCCTTGTAAGGGCTGAACCAACAAATCTCTTGATTTACTTAAAAAGCTTCCCGATGGTCCTCTTTACATAGCTGGCATAATCTATGATTAGTCCACCAATGGGATATTAATAGATCCTTTTTGTGGTGAGAATGTGATCACGGAAGCATTTTTAGGATTACACAATCTCTATCAAGATGATTATAATAAACCAACCACATGGATTAAAACACATACTTGTTTTGTGTGCCCTACGATCAGATTGATCATACTCCCATTACAGATAGGACCCAAAACTTTGGATGTAACATTTTCTATCATTCCACAATCGGATCAATTTTGTCTATGGCTAGGTCATCCTTGGCTTCGTTTGATGAAAGCGGTCCCATCCATTGTTCACAAATTTTTGAAGTTTTTTATATGGAAATGAAAAACTTACCATACACCATAGTGGTTTTCATCCATTGTCTTCTAAAGGTATTTTTTCCTTAGAATACTTTTCGCTTGAACCTATGGAGCCCATCACCCCTTGTAAAGATTCTTTTTCATAGCCTATAAAAATTTCAAAGCCAAATGAATAGCCGAGTTGTCTCTTCGTAACACGCCCCCATCCACTTCTGCTCCTCCTATCCTAGATGAGACCATACTTTAGCCTAAATCCAAAACTAAACAAAAAATACCACCCCATGAGCAAGTTCCCCTAGACACTCCTCCTTCCTCCTTTAAATGCCCAAGAGATACTAGAATGAATCTCGTTATGCCTCCTCATATTAAACAAGTGTATAAAGCTAAAGAGAAATTGATTGACCAGTCTTCTTTAGTTTCTTCAGTTCTCCCCCCTTCACAAGAAAAGGAACCTATTATGGATCAACCTACTCTTACCCCTCAACAACTTCAAAATAAAATAAAATGAAACTACGGTGCTAGGGAGCATGGGCGTTGTCGTCGTCTACTTGCTCGAATGGAAGAAAACAAAGAAAATCAACCTCCACTTTTGACATAAGCAATAGATGAACACCCTCTTTCTCCTAACCTACCACAAGATAATACAGTCCAACCCTCACAACAAAATGATCCAATCCAATAGCCACAAATTTTGATACATCCTTCCTTGGAAATAACCCTTCATCCTCCTATCGTAATCAATCTTGATGATGATGATGACGAGGAGATCACAAAAATAGATGAAGAAGTGCATAATGATCTAAAATCTTTATTTTCATCTACCATGAGCTTAAATGATGAAACTTATATACCAAGTGAAGAACCTGGTACATCTCCTAGTTCGACACTTGTAATTCTTCCTTTGGATAGCCAACCGCCCTCGCAATACCTTGACTTGAATTTTCCTTGCTAATCTTTTACATTTCATTTTCATTAGTTTCATGTGCAAATTGTGTTCCCCTATAACATGCATTTGATGTTCTCGAGCTCTTTGTACACTTCCTCTATTTGTACCTCTATTCTTCTTAATGTCGTACATTTCCTTTTCCACTTTTGTTTTGTGTTTCTCCTTTTGGGGATGACGCAAAGAGTAGAGACGCCCTATGCCTCTTCCATGCTGACCCAAAAGGTCATTTTTTTTCCTTTTTGTTTTGTGTTTCTCCTTTTGGGGATGACACAAAGTGTAGAGATGCCCTATGTCTCTTCCATCTTGACCCAAAAGGTCCTTTTTCCTTTCATTTTGTGTTCTCCTTTGGGGATGACACAAGGAATTGAGACCAAAATGTGTCCTGCCATGTTGACCCAAAATATTTTTCTTTTTCCTTTCATTTTTTGTCGCTTTTACTCTCCTTTGGGGATGATGCAAAGCATTGAGACAAAAATGTCTATTCCATGTTGACCCAAAATGAGCTAATTTTTCTTTATTTTGCTCTCTTTATGTCATTCTTTCTACTTCTATGCTTTGGGGAATGATGACAATTAAGCTCTTTAATAAAAACATTGCAACAATGAACATACTGACTCCAAATCCATAGATCCCTTATGTGTCTGGTGTGTTTCTAGGGTGAAACTCCCTTTTATTTTGTTCCTTTTTCATTTACATGATTAGAAGCCTACTTGAAACACACATGACTTGGTATAGGGTTTCCAAGCTGGCTCTCATGTCTTATTTTTATTTTTGGGTATGTGCAGGATCATGGTATGCCAAAAAGTGGCAATGAGGAAAAAAACATGTCTTTCATCGACCCAAAAATGCGAAAATATCGTGTTGACTTTTTTTAGGCTTGGGTGTCAGTACACACCATTAAAGCAAACACTAATCCTAGTTTTCCATAACAGATATCCGATTTGAAACTGGATATCTGATTTAAAACGGATATCCGATTTGAAACGGATATCCGATTTGTAGACTGTAACTTTAAAACAATGAAAATAGTTGTATATATGTGATTTTTACAAATCGGATATCCGTTTCAAATTGGATATCTGATTTGTAAAAAGCATATTTTGTTGTTGTTTTAAAGTAATGGTCTGAAATCGATATCCACTCAAACGGATATCCATTTCAAATCGGATATCCCATTTGTGTACACATAGACCTAAGGATTAATGGCATGGTAGAAGGCTTAGGGGCTAAACTTTTGGTTTAGGGGTATATGGCAGAGGTTTAAGGTCAGATGGTTATAAGGGCATAGGGAGGAGAGATAGATGGACGAGGGTGTGAGAGAGGACTTGAGGAGAGGGATGGGTTGGCCTGAGAGGGTGGGAGTGGGATAGAGCGGAAGAGAGGGAGGAAGAGGGTGGGAGAAAAGTGAGAGGTGGGTAGAGGAGTGAGAGTAGGAGGGCGGATAGAGTAGAAGATGGGAGAGAGTGAGAGGAGGGTAGAGACAGGAGAGAGGGAGAGAGTGATAGAGGATGGGAGAGAGTGGGATAGGAGCAAGAGAGTTGGAGATAATCTGGAGAGGGAGGAAGTGGGAGAGAATGGAAGAGTGAAAGAGAGCTGAGAGTGGGAGGGTGGGAGAGGTTAGGATAGAGTGGGAGAGAGTTGGAGAGAGCTAAGAGAGGGAGGGAGAGAGGGGAGAGTGAGTGAGATGAGGAGGAGGAGAGAGATGGAGGAGGAGTGAGAGAGACCTAAGAGAGGGAGGAGGGGTAGGACGAAAGACCTTGGAGAGAGAGAGAGGGAGGAGTGGGAGAGAGATAGAGGGTAGATGGTTTTAAGGGTTTAGGGTTAAGGGCAGAGGGAGAGGGATAAAGGGAGTGAGTGAGTGAGAGAAAGACCTAAGAGAGGGAGAAGGGGTGGGAGGGAGAGACTTGAGATAGATTGAGTGAGTGAGTGAGAGAGACCAGAGAGAGAGAGAAGTTCTAGGATGGAGATACTCTAGAGAGAGAGACAAAGGAAGGGAGGGTTAAGGGGAGAGAGATATAGGGATTGAGTGAGAGAGAGACCTAAGAGAGGGAGAGGGGGTAGGATGGACAAAGTTGAGAGAGGGAGAGAGAGGGAGGGAGTGGGAGAGAGATAGAGGGAAGTGGGCTAAGAGGGCAGATGGTCCAAGGGTTTAGGGCCTAGGGTTATACTTAAGGGCAGAGGGAGAGACACAGAGGAGCAGAGTAAGGAGAGGACCCAAGAGAGGGAGAGGGGTAGGAGGGAGAGACCTTTAGGATAGAGGGTGAGGGTAGAGGGTAGGGGTTTTAAGGGTTAAGGGTTTAGGTTTATGGGTAGAGGGGAGAGAGATGAGGAGGTGAGAGAGACAAAGGGCAGAGGGTTATGGGTAGAGGGAGGGAGATAAGAGAGAGAGTGAGAGAGAGAGAGAGAGAGAGAGACCCGAGAGAGGGAGAGGGGGTAGGAGGGCTGCAGACCTGAGAGAGAGAAGGAAATAGGAGGATTTGAGAGAGATAAGGGTAGAGGGTTACACAGGATGAGGGCCTAAGGGTTTAGAGCTCTAAGGGCTAAGGGCCTAGGGCAGAAGCTGAGAGAGATAGAGGGAGTGAGAGAGAGGAGGGAGTGGAGAGAGATAGAGGGTAGAGGGTTAAGGGCAGAGGGGAGGGAGATAGAGTGAGAGAGAGACCTGGGAGAGGGAGAGGGGGTAGGAGGGTGAGACTCGACAAAGAGAGGGCGGGAGTGGGAGAGAGAAGAGGCTAAAGGGTTAAGCATAGAGGATAGAGGGTTTAAGGGTTTAGGGTTTAGGGTTATGGGTAGAGAGGATAGAGATAGAGGATCCAAAGGAGAGAGAGAGAGGGGGAGGGAGAGAGACAGAGGGTAGAGGGCAACAAGGTGCTGGCAGGAGGAGGAGATAGGAGTGAGGAGAGAGATAATTGAGAGTGGGAGAGAGGTGTTAGAGCATGAGACTTGGAGAGAGAGAGGGAGGGAGGAAGGAGGGAGAGAGATAGAGTGGGTGAGGTTTAAGGGCTCTAGAGTTTAAGGTTAAGGTTTTAGGCTCTAGGGTTAAAGGTAGAGGAGAGAGATAAAGGAGTGAGGAGGAGAGAAACCCAAGAGAGGAGAGGAAGTAGGGAGGGAGAGTCTTGAGAGAGAGGAGGGAGTGGGAGAGAGATAAAGGGTAGAGGGTTTAAGGGTTTAAGGATTTAAGGGTTAATGGTAGAGGGATAAGGGTAGAGTGGAGAGACTTAGGAGTGAGTGAGTGAGAGAGAGACTTGAGAAAGGGAGAGGGGGTATGAGGGGGAGGCTTGAGAGAGAGAGAGACCCAAGAGAGGGAGTGGTGCTAGGACGGAGAGACTTGAGAGAGAGGGGGAGTGGTCGATAGATAGAGGGAGCAGCGATTAAGGGTAGAGGGTGGGGTTTTAAGACCTATGGTCAAGGGTTAAGGTTAAGGCAGAGGGTCAAGGCAGAGGGGAGACACAGAGGAGTGAGTGAGAGATAGAGAGAGACCTAAGAGAGGAGGAGGGGGCAGGAGGAGATACTTGAGAGAGAGAAAGAGAGGGTAGAGGGCAGAGAGCAGAGGGTTTGGGGCCTAGGGTTGGTAGCAGAGGGGAGAGAGATAGAGGTGGCTATGAGAGAGAGAGGAGAGAGGAAAGAGATAAAGGGTAGAGGTAGAAGGTATATGGTTAAGGGTAGAGGGGACATAGATAGGAGGAGAGTGAGAGAGAGACTTGAGAGAAGGAGAGGCGGTAGGAGGGTGAGACTTGAGAGAGAGGGAGGGAGGGAGGGAGTGGGAGAGAGGTAGAGGGTTTAAGGGTTTAGAGTTTAAGGGTTAATGGTTTAAGGTTTAGGGTTAAGGGGAGAGGGGAGAGAGATAGAGAACTGAGAGACAGAGAGGAGGTAGAAGGGTGATTTTGAGAGAGAGAGAGAGAGAGAGGGTAGAGGGTAGAGGGTTTAAGGGTTTGGGGATTAAGGGTTTAGGGTTTAGGGTTATGGTTATGGGTTATGAGTAGAGGGGAGAGAGAGAGGGAGGGAGTGGGAGAGAGATAGAGGGTAGAGGGTAGAGAGATAGGAGTGAGAGAGAGAGACCTGAGAGAGGTAGAGGGGGCAAGAGGGAGGAAGGGAGTGGGAGAGAGATATAGGTGTGGTTAATCATAGAGGCAGAGGGTTCATAATAAGGGTTGGCAGAGGAGAGGGAGAGAGACCAAAGAGAGGGAGAGGGGTATGAGGGAGAGTCTTTAGAGAGAGAGAGGGTAAAATGGTTTTAAGAGTTTATGACTTAAGGTCAAGGGCAGAGGCCAAGGGTAGAGTGGGAGAGACATAGGAGGAGTGAGCAGAGGTCCCAAGAGAGGGAGAGGGGGTAGGAGGGAGAGATGAGAGAGAGAGGGAAAGAGATAATATTTAAATATTTTATATGTTAGTAATATTAATTAGTTATATAATATTTTATATATTAGTAATATATATATATATACATTAAGTAAAATATAGAAATAATATTTAAATATTATACATAATAATATAATATATTATATATTAAATTATAAACTATATTTTATATTCTCAAGTAGATATATTAAAATAAACTATAAAATATTTATTGCATTTTATAAATCATATATTATAAAGTGTATAATTTTTTTAAATCATATATAAACCAAATCAGATATCCGTTTTGAAACGGATATCCGATTTGGTTTATATATGATTTTAAAAAAAATTATACACTTTATAATATATAATTTATAAAATGCAATAAAAAATGGATATCCGATTTGAAACGGATATCCGATATTTCTAACACATAATTTATTGCCTAGGGATTAGCCTCGGGCTTGCTTTGGTATTTGGCTTGGACATGCCAATCCTAAGAAGTCAACGCAAAAAACGTGTTTGACAACTTACCTTATTTTTCTAGACTTCGTCCATGTGGCTGACGACTTTATTTTTAGCCAAAATTGATGAAACGAAAAGGGTTTGTAGAAGAGACTCTCATCTTTCCACCAATATAAATTATTCATTACTTTGAATTTAATAAATAATTATTATTTATTTTCTTTTAGAATTACGACTAAAGTCCTGATTGATAGGCTGATTGAAAAACATCTATAACTTTCAAACGGTATTATATTTTTTGAATCCAAAATATGTGTCACATTCTATGTTTCGCATACTATAGGATTAAAAAAAAAAAAATTGAATTTTATGAGGTTTTAACCAAGTTAAGGTGGTCAGACATACGAGTTTTTATATTTTTTAAAAGTTGTAATAAAAAATTCATAATTAATTATTTACTTGGAAAAAAATTACAAAAAAATATGCATCACATTCATACATGAGTCCTCTACTTATATCTAAAATCTCATAAAAAAATATTATCATTTTATTATGGTTAGGGTGGTCAGACAGACACCTACTTCTTATTTTTTTCCTGAAATTTAAGTAATACTGCATTGAAATTTCAAAATTTCACCAAATAGATTTTGTTTTTAAATAAATTAACCTAGTAGTTTAGAAACTACATTAAATTTCCCACAGATTCTATTCTTACATATTTTTGAAATAATATAGATAACTTATTCAAATTTTTACGTCAAGTTGCCTAACTCTGATTTTTCTGAATTTTCATTGCCACTTAAGGGCCTGTTTGGCCTACCATGATCCTGCGCATGCCCTTTTTCATTTTTCCTTTGCTACTTTAAAGAAAATTTTCACAAACTAGGTGTGTAGAAACTCCTTTAAAGTGGGGGGCATACATTGGCATAATTTCTTTTTCTTTTTCTTGGTTCTTAGTGTAGCCCTGTCACTTCATATGATGCATTTGTCACTTTGAGGATGACATTGGGTGTGATGTCCTTCATAAGTGTGATCTATCTTAGCATATTACATTCCTCTTAGTGGCTTGATGCAACACATTGCATCCCCTAAGTTATGAATAATCTATTCTTTGATTGGTTCTCTCTTGGAGACATCAAACACAATGTTCCCTAAGTGATAGACCTTGGATGAACTTAACAAGACTCCTTTGAACTTTGTTTTACACTTTTACATTTTTGAATTTTGCATTTTACATCTTTACCACCTTACATAAGACAACTTGCATTCCTATGGTACCTTTGTCTTTGTTCACGAGTTTTAAGCATATGAAGCTTTTCTTGTCTCATGAAGCACTGACAGACATTTTCCTTTGTGGTGTCTTGTTAAAGTTATCAGGAAGTATAACTTTGATATGGTTGAGCGAGAAGCCCATTTAGTGGCATGACTTTCAGAATAGCCACCTATGTGTTTGTAAGTTCATACCAACTAGCGTATGTATCTTACCTTTTGTGCCTTATCACCTAGAATATTTCCACGAGTTCCATCACCTTAGAGTGGGTATGCATTTTTTTTTCCTTACAAACAACCTAGATCTAATCCACAACTAGTTGGATAGACGATCGAAGCTTCATCTGAATTTTTCTTCTCTTTCACATGTGTTTCCCTTTGTTCTTATGTTTAGTTTGCCATGAGATCTTCATCTTGGGGGCTTGATCATCCCTCTTGATCATTGTCACTCCATCTTGCTAAGCCTAAGTGCATCTAGACCTCCCTCTCGATATGCATGGCTACTTTAGTGTGAATTTAAAGCAAGTTCATCCTCTCACTAAAGTGGGGGCTAAATGTACCATAGGAAAATGTATCATTCACATTTTTACGGTCTTTTAGGTCTTTCTTCATGATGCTTGGTCTATTTCTCTTTCATTTAATGTTGTAAATTGACTTAAACATTCACATTATGTCCTAAAAAATCAAATTATTGTCTTATGAAGGTGTTGTGAAGTATTGTAAAACATTTCTACACTTTTATAGACTCCTTTTATTACGATTCACATAAAAATCACCTTTTTAACCACTTATCAAGTCTTATTTTGAAGTGTTATAAAGTCTTGTAACAAGATTTCATGCTTTTCTAGGCTTAATTTCACTATTTACACCTTTCTTATGCTTTATTTGACCCCTTTATGTAGTCATAAGACTTAATTAAGTGTATTTTTGAATGTAAACCCAACAAACAACATTAAATGTGAATTAATTCCTGACACCCACTTACAAGTCCAAGGTGGGACCCATTCACCATGGGTGGTGAATGAGTCCCTCTTGGCTCCAAATTCAAAATATTTCAAATTTTCTTTTGGGTTTTTATTCAAAATTACCTTATGTCGGCCTGTGATGAGGTATTATTGGGTTACTAAGGCACAAATGTGTATAAATATTTATTTTTCTTCTCATTTTACATCTCCTAATCTCATAATTCGTTCAAGCATTCAATCATCCTTTCAAGCACTTTGCATCATTCAATCAAGCATCAATCAAGTATCTTAGAGCATCCATTAACATATCTTCAAATTTCTTCAACAAGACTTTTCCATGTAGATTTATCAAGAAATTAGGTATTGAAAGGTGGTCAAGAAGTCAACAAAGTGTTTCAAGTAAACTACATCCTATTTCAAGCTTGGAGACAACTTACAGTCTGTTTTATGCAGATTTGACTCCATCAACCTGATAAGAAGACAAGTTCAGATCTCATGTTACATAATTGGTCCCTGATTTCATAGAATTTTGGTAGAGGATTGATTCACCATTAGTGGTGAATGAGTCCTACCTTAAGGCTGGAAAAATAGATTTTTTCAAATTCAAGATCCCGACGGTCAAAAACCAGTTTACAGGAGTTCTTGCTAGTAGCAAGATTGATTCACCATCAGTGGCGAATGAGTTCCACTAGTGATCTTCATTGATTTATGTTAGCATTTAGGACACTCTAGATTCATCATCAAATTCCCAAGTACACTCTATTCAACCTACTTTCAATTATGTTTTACATTTGTTCATGTTTTAATTCATGCTTTCATATCACATTGTATTTTAAAACATTGCACATTTCTTAGGTTTTTCATTCATAATCAATCAATTACATTATTTAGTTGCATTTAGATCATCTCATTTAGTCTTAATAACATCATACATACATTAGATTGAGTGAACCACATTTATTTTGAGGGTTTATCTCTCTCCTTTTAGGTGAAAAACCCTAAGTGTGCAAGAGTAGCCTATAAACCTAGAAAATCTATGGTTAACCGTGTAATTAAATTTAGATCAGGCTTGTAGGTTATTGCTGACAAATACTTAGATTGCATTCTTAGTTTTTCCCTCTTTTTTTCCTAGGATAGCTCCTATAGCATAATTAGATGCAGCTATGTGAATATGGAAAGGGAGTTCCCAATTAGGGCCTTTTAGTATAGGAGCATGGGTTAAGGCTTCTTTTAAACCAGAGAATGCTTTTTCGCAATCCTCTATCCACTGGAACTCAACATCTTTAGTTAGAATATTGTACAATGGTGTTGCCATCTTACCGAAATCTTTTATGAAGCACCTATAGTATCCTTCATGTCCCAAGAAACTTCTAACATCCTTTTGCTTGGTAGGAATAGGAAGATTGGTAATCACCTCAATCTTGGCTTGGTCCACTTGAATTCCCTTCTGAGACATATAATGACCAAGGACTACTCCTTGCATCATCATGAAGCATTTATCACTGTTCAACAATAGATTATGTTTTTCACAACTCTGTAAAACTTTTCTTATATTTTCTAATGCTTTTAAAAAATCAACACCATAAGTAGTGAAATAATTCATATAGATCTCCATACTTAATCATGTGAGATATCTGAAAATATACTAATGACTACTCTTTGAAAGGTTGCAGGTGCATTACATAAACCAAATGAAAGTACTGAATAGGAAAAAGTCCCACAAGGATAGGTAAAAGTTGTCTTCTCTTGATCCTTAGGTGCAATTTGTATCTGATTATAACCACTAAATCCATCTAGGAAAGAAAAATACTACTTGCCTACAAGTGAATCTAGTACTTGGTCTATGAAAGGAAGGGGAAAATGATCCTTTTTGGTGGCAGATTTTAGTTCTCTATAGTCAACACAAACTCTCCATTTACCTTCCTTTTTAGGCACAATTACCAATGGGGACACCCATTGGCTATCTGAGATAGGGTAGATAAATCATGCATCCAATAATTTATATAATTCCCCTTTTATAATCTCCCTCAATGAATGGTTGATTCTCCTTTTTGGTTTCCTTCTTGGTGTGCAGTCATCTCTAATGTAGATCCTATGAGTATAGTGATTGGGATCCAATCCTTTCATGTCATGGTAATCCCATACAAATGCATGTTGATGGGTCTTCAATAGGTTTTTCAAGGACAACTGATGTTCTTGATTCAACTTGTTGTTAATATTCAAATGTTTTCCTTTTGAAACTTGTACTTGTGTGGTTAACTCAATCATGGATATTTCACTAATACTTGGCATTTTTAGTTTATGTGGAAAAAATGTATGAAGCATATATGTTGTTGCAGGAAGTTCAGGTGTAGGAGGAGTGAGCAAAAGTGTCTTCAATGGACCTGCAGAACCAAACTCATGAGTGGATGATTCTTCATGCACCTCACAATGGTTTTGAATTATATGAGATAATGATCTATCTTCTTCTTGGAGCTACATGAAAGGACTTCTGCCTATCATCATGAGTTGTGCCACTAAATTGACTTCCTCAACTTCTTCTCCAACATGTGGCCATATGGGGTTATCCATATCATGAGATGGTTGAGCAGGAGGGTAGAGAGAAATATTTTTAGTGCTTCTTCCATCAAAAATAGTCATGT
Organism: Sequoia sempervirens; assembly: GCA_007258455.2. Lineage (NCBI taxonomy): Eukaryota > Viridiplantae > Streptophyta > Pinopsida > Cupressales > Cupressaceae > Sequoia > Sequoia sempervirens. The sequence continues at coordinate 290,385,670 of VDFB02086081.1, forward strand.
CCGCTGACTGACATCCAATGTAAGCATCTGTTGTGGCTAACCAAGGCCTACCTAGAATAATGGGATACCCTCCTAATGTAGCTTTAGGGGAAAGGATCATGAAATCTGTTGGGTACTCCCAAGAGTCTAGGGTTACAACAAGATCTTCTACTATACCATCTGGTTTGACAGTGGAACTATCAGCAAGCTACATGACAATAGGAGTAGGTATCATATTTACAACATTTAGTTGTTGTAGGATATCCTTAGTCATCACATTTATTGCTGCTCCCAAGTAAATTAGACCATTCTTTAAATTTGGATTCCATTTATAATGACTCCTACTATAGGACTACCTAGGTCAGTGTATTTAGGAACAATAACTTTCCCAAGCATGATCAACATCTACCAACTATCCCACCACATGAACGGTAGTGGGGTCTTTCTTTTTCCTCCCCAGCTTTTTGAGACATGCTTCCTTGATTGATTTACTATATATGGGACATTTTTTATGGCCTAGAACAAAGGTATCTTAACACATATGTGTTTCAACTAATCCAGAATATCAAAGGTTGTTTCTTCCTTCTCTTCCTTTTGTTTAACAACTTGTAACCTTTGAGGAAATGGTGGGTCTTGATCAGACTACTGAATTGGTCCAGGATTCTTAGGCACACTTGATTGAATAGGGACATTCTAATGCTCCTCTTCTTCCACAAGAATATCGGTGATGATATGAGTGGAAGGAGTTGGAAAAGTGGTTCCCAAATGCAGATGAATGTCACTCACACTCACAACATATGCAATGAATTGATTAGGATCTGCAGAGTAGACTGGTTGTTGTTGTGGTTTGTTATTTGGGTTAGGTGTGGCTTGAGCTAGTAACTAAGTAGGTCTAGGTGTGCTAGAACTTGAGCTAGTAGGAGGAGGAATTATGGTAGGTTGTTGAGGTTGTGGAGGTGGTTGCATGTAACTAGTTTCCTTGTTTGGCCATTGTTGTTCTCCCCTCCATTGGGATGTCTACTGCCAGTTTCCTGTAGGTGGTTTCCAATTCCCCTAGAATTTTTGTTGATTCCCTTGAGCTTGCTGCCACTGAGGTGGAGAGTTTTGGTAATTGGGCTAGGTGTTTGGAGGGTTTTTCCAAGGTTGAGGTGGATATCCTCAATATTTGGATGATTATGGAGGTTGCCATTGATTACCAGATGCATAGGAATTGAAATAAGGTCTGCTAAAAGATAATGTATTTGGTGGCATACCTTGTCTTGGAGCCCATGGTCTTCTTTGTGAAATTTAGAAAAATGATCATCATCAACCTGAACTGGCCTCAATTCTGGTGGAATCTACTTGTCAATGTTGGCTACCATTTTGCATCTGTAATCCTTCTTTTGTCTACAATGAGGACAATATGAACTACCAACATTGCCTCAACCTCCTCTTGTTTCTTCTTTGCTTCAAAAGTGCCTAGCTGAGTATCCATATTGTTTATGATATCTTGCTTGAAATATGCCAACAGGTGAATAATTTCCATCCTCAAGACTCCATTGGTGGAGTATTTACCCATAGAGGATTGGTAACCTCTTCCTTTCTTTAGAGCTACCCTAGAATATTTTTGACATATTATCTTAATATCATCCCAAGGAACTTGGGTGATATCTCCTCCCCCCATTAGGTCCAGAGCATCAATGCAACTCTCATTGATCCCTCTAAGGAAGAGCAACTTTTGAGACTCTTAATTGAGTGCATGACGTGGAGTTTTCTACAAGAAAAATAAGAACCTTGAAATATTGTCCTCTAAACATTCATCTTCCTTCTGCTGCATCTTGAAGATATCATCTCCTCTCATATCACTTCCCATACAATATTCTTTGTACTTATCAAGAATTTTTTTTTTCATATCATCCCAAGTCTCTACAGTATTCATACCTAAGCTCATAGACCATCTTAATGCAATTTCTTTCAAGGTGGTAGGAAACAATTTAAGCCAATGAGCAGTAGTAGTATAGTCATAGCTTCTGCAGAAGATATCAAACTCAAACAAGAAAGGTCAGGTTCTTCTATGAAAATCCCATATAACTTAGGAAGAACTAAAGCATGTATGTTCTTGAGATTATCAACATCATTCTAATGAGTGACAAGAAGTGGAAAAGATGGCTGGTTAGGTTTGTTTCAATATGCATGAGCCATATTTTCTTGATGAAGTGCCAAAGTAAATGGATTCTCAATCAGGCTTTGGGTAGCTTAGTCCTCAGAGGAAGTTTTAGAACTAGTGAAATTGGGAAATGCACTAGCAAAAGGATGTGCCTCCTCTTCTTCGTCTCTTGGCATATTTGAAACTCAACTAGCTAATTATCAGTATTAGGGTTATTAGGATAGAATCTCCCATGAGCATCTATTCTCCTACCTCTATGCATGTGGTATTAACTCAGTATCGGCCAACTCACACAAAGAATTGGTGAAAGAATAAAAGATCGTTATTTTTCTCAAATGAAGGGTGTGGGTATGTGCAGGATCATCATGGAAAAAATAGTTCCTTAAGTGGAAGAAAAATTAGAAAAATTAGAGTTAGGAAACTTGACGTAAAAATTTGAATAAGTTATCTATATTATTTCAAAAATATGTAAGAATAGAATTTGTAGCAAATTGAATGTAGTTTCTAAACTACTAGGTTTGTTTAAAAATAAATAAATCTATTTGGTGAAAATTTGAAATTTCAATGCAGTAGTACTTAAATTTCAAAGAAAAAATAAGTAGGTGTTTGTTTGACCACCCTAACCACATTAAAATGATAATATTTTTTTAAAGATTTTAGATATAAGTAGAGGACTCGTGTCTCGATGTGATGCATATTTTTTGTAACTTTTTTCCAACTAAACAATTAATTATGATTTTTTTTATTACAAATTTTAAAAAAATATAAAAAACCTCAAGTATGTCTGAACACCTTAACTTGGTCAAAACTTCATGAAATTCAATTTTTATTTTTTTAATCCTATAGTATGCGAAGCATAGAATGTGATGTATATTTTGGATTCAAAAAATGTGATACCATTTGAAAGCTATAGATGTTTTTCAATTAGTCTAGTAATTAGGACTTTAGTCATAATTTGAATAGAAAATGAATAATAATTACTTATTAAATTCAAAGTAAAGCATAATTTATATTGGTGGAAATCTAAGAATCTCCTTTAAAAACCATTTTTGTTTCATCAATTTTGGGTAAAAAAAAAGTCATCAGCCACATACCATCATATTGCTACTTTTTGGCCCATCATGATCTTGCACATACCCGTAAGCTAAGAACAAACTTCAAAGATACTAAAGCAAGAAAGAAACTAGAAATGACTCCAAAGAACTTCCTAGTTTGACACCATCCTCCACAACGGTGCCAAAAATTTTGGCCTCCTCTAATAGTTCAATAACTAAGCCTTTAGAGTTGTGACTTAGAGATTAGACATCTACACTAAGTAGTCATCTTACTCATCATGAAGGTGCATTTCATTATCAATCCAGGGCATGAACTTGAAATGGGTCAGCATTGTATGTGTACTAGGATTTCACTGTAGTCATCCATAAACTAGAAAAGAAACAGTACTAGAAATAAAATGTTGGAGAGAAACTAACATGAACAATGAGCATGAATCAACAACTAAACTAGAAATGGATGACATAAATAGAAATCTCAGCAAACATATAAGAAACTACTTTGTCTTCCTTGGCTACAGGAACAATCACAAAATAGAGTTCCAATGGCTGCAGGAATAGATATCTGTTGAAACTGAAACTAGTTACTAAACAAAAAAATAACTTTTAAACTAAATGGGTGGAATTCTCACCAAGTGCTCCCCCTTGAATGAGTCTTCCCTAAGCTTTACCTCAAATGTAGCAAATCAGAATATCATTTTATTTCGTGAAAACATGATTACAAAATATCAACAATATCACTGTATTACTTAAATTGAAAATGCAAGTACAATCTTAGAACATCCAACCTTGTGAAAAGGGGCATTTGACCAATATTTATAGAGGGAAAAGCTTCTACTTAACCCTAACTACCTAGGTAGTCAACTCCAGCATAATAGGAGGATACTATTTATTGAAAACATGGAAAAGAGAGGGAGGGAGTTATGCATGTGCCAGATTTGGTTAAAGCAGATTTTCCCCAACAAGGATCCAACACAACACACTTCCTAGCACTAATACATTTGACTACAAAATACGACGAAACTATCTGATGAAATATGTAAAATTCGATGTTTGTCGGGTGCTTGTAAAATTTGATGTGTAATTTCCAATTTTTTGAAAGTTTATCCCCGACGTTCGTCGAAATGTTGGCTATTATTTTCGTCGAATTTTTGAAAAACATGAAAAATTTAAAAAATCAAATTGTGGCCGACATAAAGAAAAGTGAGTTCGCACCTGATTTATTGTGACATTGTTTTTCTCTACTTGAGACAGTTTGTGGAGAACTAAGGATGATTTTCTTGGGAAAAATTAGAAAAAAATCAAGATTTCACCAGGTTGAGGGTAGTCATTGTCTTTTTGCAGAATTCAGTTGTGAAGTCGGATTTGTAGTTCCAGGTTTGAAAATCATATTTTAAAGCAACATCTCATCAGATTTCATTTTTAGAGGTTAAGGATTTTGAGATTCTCATGTCCAGATTTTGTTGTGTGGAATCACCATAAGATCACAATGGAGGAATAGATTCTTGTGACTGTAATTATGTGATCCATAACTGTATTGGTCATGTGGCACAGTTGTGCTATAAAGAATACAGGATGTATTCATGTGTGACCCAAGTTTAATGTGGCTATGTTGTGATAGAAATGGAGGCACTCATATAATGTAGTTAATTCAGGTTGTATAATGTAGGTGTCAATCATCATTTGGTGCATTCAGGTTGTCTCAAGTTTAACAAGATAGAATGTAATTATAGCATGATCGAAGAGTGATTACCTCTTGCTGCAATAAAGAGCCTATAACTCTGGTTGATATGCAGAGTGGTTGTGTTATATGAATTATGTAGTGCATTCAAGCACAACCCATGTTTAATGGGCTATTCTAGAGAGTGATTAAGATTTTCTAAACCTTATGAATGTTACTTGACATATATTTGCATAATCTGAAATTCCTTCAGAGGCTTTTGAAGTATCAATGTATCCTATATAGGGTTTAGAATGATTTCTTTTAATTAAAAGATAAATAAATGATGTATTTCCCTATAATTAGATAATGTGGAGATCTCCTAAATCTGTCCCAACACACTATCCTCTTTGGCACTGTATTCATTACTCCAGCTACTAGGTTTTTGCATGTGACATCTTTAATATCTTCATGACCGTGGCTTTTAAATAGATCTCACTCTTTGCTTTAATCCTTTTCATGGTAACCCTTGAGTTCCATAATCCACCTTCAATCTCTTCTAAGAACGTTGTCTTAAGCTAGACTGCATAGTATGCATATAAAGCAAGTCCTTCATACCTGCCATTGTTCCAAACCACCACTCACTGCCTTGCTTAAAATGTTGCCTCCATAAGCACAATAGCATGTTTTAAAATCATGGTTGCCAGTGATTGACCATTAAGATCACCACTTTCATCATGAAGATACAATGAGATTTTTGTCTTCAAACTCAAGGCATTATGGAAGATAACATTGTGAATTGTTTGTTGTGTATGATTCGATTTTCTTGCACATTTACTGCTTTGCTAACTTCCTTTAAGACTGGGTATTGCACCCTCAGCTGCAATCTCAAACAGCTCACTCACTATCACTTGAAGATTCCTTTCATGAGCATCCTTCTATAAAATCAAACTATGCCCTATAGACTGCCTACTTACTACAAGGGACTCATTGTTTTATGGTATTGTAGTTCTTAAGATCCTTCAACCTTATTGACACTACTTCACAGTCCACAAGGTATTATTCACTATTTTCCCATCTTTGGTGAGTCTCAAAACACTGCTCAAACATGCAATCCACTACCTCCATTATACAATATTAATGGCTAAGAAGAAACATTGAACCTATGATTACCACTCATTTCCATTTGGATACCATTCCCCTGGTATTGCATTTATTCTATTCAACACTACCAAAAGCATTTGAAAACCCTTAAGGTCAGCAAGGGGTAGGAAACTCACTGTTAAAATCTCCACTTTACTATGCAAGGTTTGAGCTTTATTATCTTGTCACGCTTAGCCTATTTTTGACTATCACATCTCAAGTGACTGTCATTCTTCTTACCATAGATTGCATTTACAAATGTCACTAAGCTACATAGTGTGCTTGTTATTGGCTACAATCTTTAGATTGCAAGATTTTGTTATTACCTACAATGTCTCAATCTTTCTGGTATTGCAACCTCACTAATCCGCTATAGTTATTGTTTATGTTTCTACAAAGGCCTAGGGTTTGTACCCTAATCATGCTCTTACCAATGCTTTTGTTGTTTTTTATTAGGGCTCTCAATGTTGAGGGCCCTAGGGATAAGCTCGTCATAAGAAGTGACACATTGCATCTTTAACTAAAAGGATAAATCCATATTGACATTAGCAATGATGATTCTGACTTGTTGCTCCTTAGGAATGGGTCACTTGCTCTTACTAGCTTGCTACCTCCATTGTTGTAGGAATTTTGTGATCAAGTTCAATATTATGATTTTAGGAGTCTTAACGGTTGGAAATCATAGTAAAATCATAATTTAATAAGTTTTGGAATTAGCATTGTAATGTGTTTTTTGGGGTTATTAACTTCAGACTATCTTCTCTTTTGCAGGGGTGGTTGCATGCCAAATTTTTTTGGTGTAAAATATCAAAATTATTAGATGTGTGGAGTTTGATATTTTTTAAAGATCTAAATAGTCAAGCTTGGAAAAGAAAAATCATGTCAGATAATATTAGTCCAGAACAAAATGAAGAGACACTTGATAGATTGTGGGCTAGATTGAAAAGAAAGGGTGATGGGAAATGTTATTGTCCTTGCAATAATTGCAAGGGCTTAAAGATGAGATGAATTTTAATCACAACAACTGAGAAACATTGTAGACACATGGTCACGTTGAAGGGGGGCATGATTATCATTCATTGGTAAGTTGTTCATTATATGTGTTTATATTGATTGAATTTGTAAATGTTTATATTGTTTTAACATTTTATATATATATATATAATCACTTGATCATGATCATGGTTTATTTGTGTCTATCATTATTATAAAGGTGGGGTACCCTAGGGCAAATGATATGGATTATCATGGTCGGAGAATGTGGTTTTGCAAGCGGATGAACATGGAGCTGTGAATATCGAAGATGAAGTTAATGATCCTATGGAAGAAGATGATCATGCGCTAGAAAACATAGTTGAAGATGATGGTACGAATACATTGATCCATGCCACATTTAGTGGCAGAGCTAATCATGATGATCAAGATGACTTTGATGATGTTCATGATTTACCTGTACTTGACAAGGCATACGAGCCCCTTTATGAAGGCTCTGAAACAACTCTTCTCTTTGTTGTATTGTTGATGTTGTACTTTAAGGTTATGAATGTTTTATCAAACATAGCAATCTCACGGATGTTAAGGTATGTCATAAATGTCATCTTTTTTTATCTATTTTAATTGTCTTTAGTTCATCACTAGTAAATAAAGGATGAAATATGTACCATTAATATTCTTTATATGAACAAATTATTTTTTGTTGTAGATTGATTGGTGAATTTTTGTTACCACCATCAAATATTTTCATACCGAGATTTATGCCATTATGAAAGATACCTAACGGAGTATCAAGCAATAGATGCATGTCCCAATGATCATATTATATAATATAAACAACAAGAATTTCAGTAAACACGTTCTGAATGTCATATCAGTAGATATTGAATAGATCAAGCAACAAAAAGGTTCCCTCGCGAAGGTTCTTTGTTATATTCCCATTATTCCACGTATGCAATGATTATTTAGGAGCAAAAGCTTAGCACAATTTATGGATTACCATGCACAAAATAGAAGTGGAGATGACATTCTTCGAATGCCTGTAGATGGTTATGCATTTAGGGACATGAAGGAAAAATGGCCACACTTAAAAAAAGAACCAATCTCAGCTTTCTGTAGGATGGATGGTGTCAATCCATTTGGAGAGCCGAGATTCATTTACCCGCGTGGTCTGCTTTGTTATCAACAATAACATTCCTCCATGGACACAAGAGGGAGCACATAATGTTGTCAATGATTGTTCCGTGCATTTGTTTACATCAATTTTTTAACGAAGTAGCATCTCATTTGTCTTATTTGTTGCATAATGATCCTATATTTTTATTCAATAGTCATGTACATTAATTTATATATATTAAAAGAAATGGTTATAATAATTATGTAATGTTTATGTTCATTCAACTAGGTAAGTACCAAGTGAAAGATATGAATGTTTATATTGAGCCTCTTATCGACGAGTTCCTAAAGTTATGGAATGGCATCACTATGTATGACGTCTCCAGACCAATAGGAAAAAGACAATTTCAATTCCATGTAATGCTTGTATGGACAATTCATGATGCCCCAGGGCTAACACATTTTTGTGGTATGTTATAACATCTGAATTACACTTTTAATAATATTTAATTTGATGAAGTAGATATCATGCATGTTTTTAAAATAATCTATTCATTATATATAATTATAAAAATTGACATATTTAATCCAATTATATATCATCTTGCAGGTCTTCAAACAAAAGGAAAATTTGTATGTCCAATTTGTGGTCCAAAGATGAAATCTCATTGTTCAACAAGTTTAGGAAAGCAGGTGTTTGATGAGTATAGGCACTCCCTCCATAGAAATCATAAGTATTGAACTACTGAAAACATCTTTCAATAGGAAGAGGAGACTACATCAAAACCAAGAATGTCACCTCACACCCATGGAAGTTGGAATATAATAGAATTAATCATCAAGGTTATACATTGGATCAAATTCTTTTTTATCTATCATATACGATATGTTTTGAATTCTATATTTTTACATTGTGTTGTGTTTACTCATGTTGTAAATTTGTTAATTTGTTTAACCTATATGCTTCATGAAGGTCATTACAGCATTAATGTCGAGCTTCCATAGGGACTAAAAGTTATCCTGCATAATTTAGTAGGGTTTCCTTACCATGAGTACGCTACAAATTGTGCATTTGTTTCGATACAATGCATTGGAAAGAATATAACAGAAACATTATGGAAAATATTGGATGGAAGGCATGACAAAGAAAAAATTGTAAAAATTGTAGTGACATTCAGAAGCCAATCATGCAATGAAAAATGAGATTCAATTAAATAGCAATGGATACCAAATTAATATAAGCACCCTTCCTTGGTTATTAACGAAGCAACAAAGCAATGCTATAAAAGAAGTCATATGAGAAATTTGATTTCCCACAGGATTTGTTGTAAACATAAACAATATCATAACAAAGAAAGGTGAATTTGGGTCAGGATGCAAACGATGATTGGCATACCTTCATTAAGGTAATTATTCTGGTATATATACACTTGTATAATGCATGTACTTTTTAGTGTATTGTGTTTACTACTTTGGAAAAATAATGAAAAGATCATTTATAATTGTTAAAATGCCTACTCCTCTATCTCTCCCATACAACTTTGACAACAATGTGAAGCAAGTTATATATGATCTTGGAAAATAAGACATGAGGTAAGTAGTGATTTGTCACTCCAATCGTATACATCTTATAATTGCCATTTGTTTTACTTGTTATGTAATATATTGGTATATTTGTTAAATATCATTACTATATTTGTGCCTTGAATCACCTAGATGGCTATCATCTAAAGAAATCCATAAAGAAGATATAAAATTATTGGAAGAGAAAAATTTTCATCTAATGTGTGAAATGCAAAAGTGTCTACCAACATTTTTCAATGCACAAGAACACTACCTCATACACCAAGTTGAGGAGATTAAATTGTGTGACCTGTACACACAAGGTCAATGTGGATGGTTGAGAGGCACTTGAAATTTTTTAAGCCTTTGGTTAGACAAAGAGCACATCCTGAGGGTTCTATGGTGGAGGGATATATGGTATACCAGACCATGGTGTACATTAGTGAATATATTCCTAAGTTTGTAGCAAAGATCCATTTAGATCACATTTGGGATCCCAACTCCATTAACAAATTCGAAGGGGAGTACCTGATGGGGAAAGGTAGATTGAGGAAAGTGAGAAGTAATTATAAGATGGTCATGGAGATTAATTGGAATACATTTTACATATGGGTTTTATGTATATTGTACTTATTTAATTTTTAATCTTCAATATACATCAATTATAAATTAAAGTCATATACTGTGGTATTTAACTAATTATACCTCGTTTGTGAATTTTAATTTATTTTGGTACAATTATTGAGAGAGGGATACCACATTTGTATGTCATGAACAATCTTGATTGGATGATGGTATGGATTGAACGATGTCAACAATCTGGTCACATATTAACATGGGAAGGTATGGTTTCATTGGTTAAAGAAGCTCATCATAATGGAGATTCCAATGTTACACAAAGGGAAATTGATTTAACATATGGTTTAAGAGATAAACAGGTACGTATAAATATATTAATCACCCATATTATTTAATTATTTTCAAGTATATTGATGTATATATATCTTGAGATTGTTTTCTTTGCATACATTCGGCCAAGAATAAATATGTTTATGAACTGACGATATTGCAATAATTTTTACATGTTTGACATATTGCAGGTGAAACACGATATGGCTATGTGGTGCAATGGTTGTAAATTTTGAATCAAAATGTTGGATGACATGAAGAAAACTTGTGATTCTGGTATAACTGCAGTCTTTCAGGTGACTAATATTTCATCTAGAAGCGACATATATCCAGAAGTCTCAGAAAATCAAAAATATGGGATTTTGGATGATATACTTGAGTGTGACTTTAAGTCCTTTAGATTAATTTTGTTCATTGTCCTATAGTATAGGCTACGATTGAATGAAAATGATCCTGAGAGAACTGTTATTGAACATGATAATGAATTTACCATGGTTAATACAAGGTTGATTGAGCGAGCTGGAAATGAGCCCTATGTTCTTCCAAGCCAATGTGAGCAGGTATTTTACTCATAGGTTCTAGGTAAACCGGGTTGGTCATTTGTTGTTAGACATGATCAAGAGGAAGGCCGGTAAAGTATAATGTGGTGGAAGAAGATAACGAAGAACTAGAAGATGATGTAGATGATGATCAAGATAAACAGTTAGTTGATGATATCCCTAACGAAGATGTTGAAGAGGAGGAACTAGATGATGATGATGTAGGAGTTAATGTTCATGAAGATGACATCTGTGTGGATGATGACATTATCGAAACTGATATCGATGATGATGATGATGATATGACCAATCCTTACAATGTTGAATCTGGATCAGATGATATAGATAAAGAGTTGGATGAAGAAGAAGATCAATGACATTGAAATGTATGAGTTATGTGATTATATTATCCATTTGATATTAATTTCTTGATAGAATTATATTTGACTTATGTGGTTACATAATTAATTCATGATGTTTTTAATTTTTATGCCATTACATAATTAATTTAATGATGTACTTTTTAATGTTTGAAAGGTCAAAAAATTAAAACATTTCAATAGTGATGTTAAAAACCTTGAAATTAGTGTGTTTTATATTTCATGTGATCATAAAAGATTAAAAAGTCAGTTGTAGAGGTGGTTGTTCAGTGGTTGACGTGTATGTTGGTTCTTTTTACAATGTAAGCGGGTTTGTCTTCTAATATACCTATGGAATTTCCAATTCCAATCGAAGGTAGCTCGAAGGACCTGGACCAACTGATGAGGACTTTAAAAGCCTCATACACTTCGGGCTTTGCAAGACCCAGGAGGGTGATCCCTTAATGTGTTTACAACCTCTGCACCATTATTATAAACAACATTAACAATAGTAGATGATCTCACTTGATAGCTTAACATGATAAGATAATATCAACTAGAATTGGCTGTTTATAGACAATATCAACTATATGGAGCGTGAGATAACTAAACACAATCCATTGTATAAGATATTCAATGATTTAAAATTTGTAGCAAGCTCTAGGCAAAGACAAACAAATACTGAACTACATGAATAATTACAATTTAGATCAGTGCCATATATCCATTGCAGGAGTCAAATTCATAAGCATCAAGAGATTTATAACAGATTTAATACATCACATATAAGATCCCTGACAATATTGCATTACAATTTCATCAGTGTGCATTCTAACCCAGGACTACTTATCAAATCCTTATACAACACATATCTGCCTATAATCCCATTCAAGCATTTTGATTAATTCCTTGAATTAAAGCTAAAATAGAATCATACACACCACAATAGTGAGTTGGATAAAACAACCCTTAGTTATTTCATTCAAAGTTTAGATATGCATGTACAATGGAGAGACATGAGCTTGAATTTTCATTTCAACTCAAATGCTAGTAGTGAATACAACATTAAATCTCTATGAACTCAAAACCTGTTACATAATGACTCAAAACCTAAATTGCATTTCTTTAAAACTATCGGACTTTACAATTCGCTCTGCAACTTCACCTAGACTCGACAAAAATTATCTAACTTGCTAACCCGTACTTTTGGCCTTGAAATCTTTCTTATAGAAAATGAAGGAGCAAACAAGCATCGAGCCAGAAAGTACACCTGTCACCAGTCAATTGGAGCACCTGGTGATATTCCAAAATTTGTTACAACAGCCACCACCTTGAAAAATATTCTTGTTCAAAAATTGTTACAACAACAATCATTCTGGAGCATATTCTTGTTCATCATGTCGGCGGAGGAAGGTTGATGCAATAAAAAAAACCACGCAAAACCCACACCAAGAAAGTCATCTATACAAAAATGGAAACGTCGTAACCACAACATCTGATTTGCCACCTGTCAGTAGCCCACTCTTTTTACTCACCATCATTCAAATACTTAGCCACCCACCTCTGGTATTCTTCATTAGTTGGCTAGTCAAAATCAATCACCTCTTTTACCTTTGTACTATAAGGAAAATACTTTACCGCTACCTGATTAGCATCTCTTTCAAAAGATTCCAAAAATGAGCTGATACCAATAATCTTATCCATACAATTTACCAATAAATCATAATTTGAGTCATCACAAATTATTTTAATTTAATTATTGATGACTTTACTTGCTTGATCTTGCCATTGTTGGAGTGTTCTGATTTCTCCTTGCTCATCAGTTATATCAGGTAATAGTGTGTTACCCCAATCATTGAAGTTCTTTACCAACTCCCTAATCTTCCTACTTAGATCATCCGGTAAGGTCTGAAAACTTTGCAATGATTTAACTAATATATAAGTAGGCTTCAATGATTGGGGCCTATTATTTGCATCAAACCTTGAGGCTTTAGTCATAACATTTATATTATTTTCCCTAGGGATCTAATTTTGAATTATTAGAATCACTATCCCCTAATCCCTATCAATATTATTTTTTGCTTCAGATAGCAAAGAATACAAAGAATGTATAGAGGGAAGTTTATTATACACCTTTTCATTTAAATGCTCCAAAACAAGAGTAACAATTTCTTTTTCTTTTGAAAGAAAACCCTCCTCTTTTACCCTTAGTGATATCTGTAATTGATCAATTTCCTGCATGAGCTGCCTCTTTGTTGGATCAACAGAGCACTCTATTTGTTCATCGACTTGTTCTAGAGGAGGGGTAAGAGTAGGATTTTGAATGGGAGACCCTGGTGTAGAAACATTTGGAGAAGCAGGAGGCATTGACCCTGCTGTGGGAGGTGATGTGTTGGTTCCTGGAGCATTGGATGTTTCCCCAGTATGTCTATACTTGAACCTTTCTACTTCAGTTTGCAGCTCAACATTCTTCTGTTGCATTTTACTATATTCTTCAACTAAAATGTTATACTTCTCCATTAGGCTCTTTCTTTCAGCCTCCTCCTTTTCAACAGTCTTTTGGGCCAACTTGGCCACATTCACAGTTAAACTAGTGGCTTCAGTTGTTGTAGTCTCTAAAGCCCTCTTTATTATTAATCCTCTTTTGAAATTTGGATTAATATCAACAATGTCTGGCTTTCTTCCTTGTGGAGCCAATGCCCAAATTGCCAAGGTCTCATATTCTTCACTGAAGGCAGAGTTTTGTAATGCTGCCTTAACTTCTTCTTCAGAATCCTAAAAAAGATTCTTGGACTTCATAATGGCACTAAAAGCCACTGCATCTGCGATGTCCCATTTAGGCAAAATCAAAACACCAGCCTGATTCACTAGTTGTCTTCCTTCTTCAGGAGTGATGTTTTTGAACTCTTCCATTAGTTCAACTTTCACTTCTTCATCATTCTCCTAATCTGACCTATCAGGCCTTTGTTCTCTTCTCGCCTTGCATTTATTTTGATATTCCTCAAATTTCATCCTCCATTCCAATTGCAAGAATACAGAGTCTTTACAAATGTATCATTATCTAAGAAATCTTTGCAAGCATCCATTCTTGCATCCTACACACTCTTAACCTTCATATCCAAATTGGATAGAACCAATTCAGCTGACCTAGAAGGGGATGACATACCAACCTGCATGTCTTAATTAGTAACAATAATTTCATATGTGAGATCCTTAGGTAGGTGATCAGTTCTTTGCCTCTTAGGGCTTGGCTCAGGTGGTGGTGATGGGGGACTGCGCTCTAGTGAAGATTTTAATTCAATGATTTTGATAGCCCCAGGTACTTTGAATTTTGGGCCTGGTCATGAAGGCACCTTCATTATTTGCTTCCCTTTCCTATCTACTTCCTCCTCATCACCGCCAAGATCCCTTTTCCCATAGATGGGTCAGCTTCTTCAGAGGGCTGACATAACGGGCCTTGTTTCAATTGGCATATCACTTGACCTGCATATCCAGACTTAACTCAAATTTATCTTTTGGTTGTCAAGGTGTCCATTATTCCTTGAAATTTTCATTAAAAATCAATTCTCTTGTGGTATGGAGTGAATTCCATCAATGGATCATCATATCAGTCGATCCATTTCATGCATATCTAGTGATTACTTCAAAGCTATCCACTTTCTTGTTGAATTCTTTTGTCTATTTAAATCAAATTCATTCTCGATCAGGTTCTCGTGGAAATTGAACTCATGTGCAATTCTTCACCTTTTATTCTTTGTCTGTAAAGAGCAAAGAAACCTTCAGGATCATGTTGTCGCCTTGGACCAAATCTCATATGGTAATCAACAAAGAATTTGTTAAAATGTGTCCAGCCTCCCTTTAAAAATGTAAAGTCAGACACTACTATATAATCAGGGAATAATGTTCCCTTCCCCTTTCTAGTTAGGTTATCTTCATGAATACACCCCATCTGCCACATAACTTCTACAAACCCTAGTCTTGGTGGCACATTGTGTGGCAGTATGTGAGGGGTTCCTTGAAATCCATATATTCTTAAGACACTACTGACTGGATATGGGATAATGTCACCCCAGTTATGTAAAACCCTCAATTCTAGTTTCCTCTCCTTCGGCCTAAGGAAATCATGTAGTTTCTGAGGGATCCTAGGTACATTTACCATCAATCTAGCCCTCAATCTTGTAGCAAAACAATTATCAAATTGCACATAACTGGTACTTTCCTTATTACAGGACAAATCTGTAGCTTATATCTATACTGGCAATCTTTCTCCATTAACTAATTGTCTTAAGTTCATCTTCTCAGTAAAAAAATTAGCATTCCTAAATAAGAACATATGCATCAACATGGAATACCAAAAGAATTGAGTACCAGTATCACCATTCTGCAGCTTCGACAGTCCTTCATCTATCCTCTCCACCAAAAAAGAAGCAAAATCATATACTACAGAGAAGTTAGGGTGTTGTATTTGCACCCAACATGTATGCAATCAACATTACTGCACCAGGGCTGAAACCCAAAATTTGACATAGTGAATAGAAAGTAGCCAGGAAAGGATTTCCAAAATAATTCAATCTGAAGGGTTCCTGGTCACTAGGGCTGATGTGAAATTGTGAACCCCCTGCCTTAACCAGATGAGGTGGAAGCAAATTAACCCTAAAAAGACATTTCAATTTTGTATACTCCTCCATTTCTTCAAGATTAATAGGAACCAAGTCATCACTTGGCTCACTCAAATCAAAAGTTTTTTGGATAACATCTCTATTAATTTCCAATAGAACCCCTCCATCATTATCTCTGATTACCCGTGTAATAGGGTCATATCTTTTGGCCACTGCTCTAAGTAAGTCCACATCAGGGAACACATTTGGAACAACCAGCTTTCCCATGTCGTACCTCCATCCATTTAAAAAAGGATGAGGAAAATTCCTCTGTCCATACCATAATCTAAACATTTCTAAGCCTGTGAGTGGAACCCTAGCATTAGCAATGTTGGAATTATAACACACCAACCCCTCCCCTAGGATTTTCCCTCACATCAACACCAAACCTTTCCTTCTCTCATTTGTTGATAATGGAAATTGATCTAGGAAATCATTGTACAAGTTTCTTTTCAAATACTCAATGTGGCCAGAGTGCTGCTTGGTTGGTGCCATTTTAGACAAACTAGGGCCTCACTACAATGTTACACTTGAAGTGGCTATGACTAAGTAGAGATAGGAAATTACAGAGTAAAAATACATCAATTCCTCACAATTTATGATTAAACAATAGCCCTAACAAAATATTTTAATGAACTCAGTGACAAGCATAGCAGACCCCCCATTTCCCAAATTTAGGTGCAGAATGACTAGGAAATAGAGAAAATTAACTCATGGCTTTT
>VDFB02086081.1:290402608-290424477 GCA_007258455.2 Sequoia sempervirens
AAGGCAACAATCTTTGTTTCTTTCTTCTCAATTTTTGCATTTTTCTTTTTCACTTCTTCATATAGCTTGAGTCTTTCCTTTGCACTTCATTCCATAAGTTTAGGGCTACAAGATTCCATGAAAAATTAGGAGGTTTATATGTCCCTAGCAAGATCTTTCCTCACATCGGTTCATGTTGTTCAAATGGAACCAGTTGTAGTGATTCTTGTTGTTCATCTTGCTCTAGTTGTAGTGGTTCTTGATTTTCAATAGGCTTTACAACAACAACAAGCTCTGCTAATCTTATGTTTTATTGTTCCTCAAAAATGTCTTCCACCTCAACATTTACCTGCCCCTTAGGAGCTTTTGTCTCCTTCCTAGGTGTTCTTCTGAGT
The DNA here is from genome assembly GCA_007258455.2 of Sequoia sempervirens. Lineage (NCBI taxonomy): Eukaryota > Viridiplantae > Streptophyta > Pinopsida > Cupressales > Cupressaceae > Sequoia > Sequoia sempervirens. Next base: position 290,402,983 of record VDFB02086081.1, read on the forward strand.
GTAGGGATTCTTTTTAGAGGTGTATCAATAGCTATTTTAGCTAGTTTTGATTTATTTGGAGGGATTTTACATTTCTCAACGGTTGCAGGAAGACCAATGTCATCAGCTTTCTATTTCCTAACGCTACGTTTTTCTTTTTCTGATGTTTGGTTCTTAGCCTTCCCTTTTCTAATTTCTACCTCTCTCAGTTGTGCTTCCTCTTTTCTAATGGAAGCCCTAGTATGAAATTGAAGTTTTAGGAAGAACATTGACATTAGGGTTTGAGGATGAACTTTCTTCATCTAAATACTCTTATCTAGAGGATCCATTTTCTATTGTTGATTCAGCTACAAGAGGGTTTGTGCTAGGGTTTGTACCATAATTTGAAGCTCTAGAAGTGGTTTTAGCAACCCTCTCACCCCTACTAACCCTACGAGCTTGGGGCTGACCTCTATGACTCACATTTTCTAATATGAACTGATCAATGCTTACAAATACTTCCCATGACATACCAGATACTTCTTGTAAATATTTTTCTACTAATAATTTTACCAAAGACTGATGGGAGATAGAATTGACCCTACCTTTCTGTGTTTTAGCTACCATGATTGCAAGGAGGTTGTACAACACATTGGGGACATTTATCCTTCTTCCATGTCTCATATGGTTCAAGAGCTTAAAATGTATAGAATGGAGGCATGATTGGTGACCCTCACAGGTAATATATTTGACAATGTAGACAACAACTTGTTTCCACTTTTCTGGTAGAGAAGTTCTCCTTGTTCCTTGCTTACCTACAACAAGCAAAGGATCACTAGGTTTAGTGAATTATGCCCTAGCCAACCTCACATTATTGGAAGTAGGGTATGACTCTCCTTCAATAGAAAAACCCATTACTTCAACAATTCTCTCCTCAGTGGCTATAACTTCTAGCTCTTTTACCATTGCCTTCCCATCATAAAGTGTCTGTGCAAATTCTAGAGCAATGTCCTCATTGAAAATGTCTAGTTTTAGAAAGTAGTCCAACCATCCACAATTTCTAAATTCGGCCAGAGAGAGTGCATCTTGTAGTATCACGTCATGAACTATAGGTTAATTTCTAATCATCTGTCCTCCCATTATTTCTACCCACAATCAGGAAAACACTTCTGCAAAATTTTCTTTCATGCAATCCTTCCCTCAAAACCCAATATCTTTTGCTTCCCACAACTCTTCTTCAATGCTAATGCCAATGTCATGTAACTCATCAATTTACCTTTTTGGTGATGTTATGACTATGACTAAGGTAGTAAAGAAACATAAATGAGGGGTATCATCAAGGAAAATGGTGATGGTTTAGTGTCACATCATACATGTAAGCTATCATTTGAACTATTTCAGATTGGCTCATTTTAAATTTTCTAACATGTATGACACATGAACATGTGGGTTCACACTCGCTCCCAACCTAAATTAGAGCATGTGTCCACACAAGTTGGGATGTAATTATGATGTGACAGGGTAGAGGACAAATATGTGCTATATGAAATATCAACATTAATATACAGTAATTAAATAAATTCATTTAAGATAATTAACATATAGCAAGTTGTTACACACGTACCTAAAAATTTGGAGTGTCATTTGCAAAGAATGTGGAGGGAACTAAATGTTACTTTAAAATTACAATTGAGCTTATTAAATGTAGTAGTGATGGAATGAAGTGATGGTGTTCAGTGAAGTGATGGTGGAGTTATGGAAGAGAGAGAAATGATGGAGATGGATGAGTGGCTAGATTTGTTGATGAAGAAGTTGATTCCCATAAAAGTGGACATCTTTATTATGATTGGATATATATCTTGACTAGTTAGAAGGAGGTACACTAGGTCCACTTCCTTCGGCTATAGGAACTTTAGAAGTTTGGTGTTGAATAAATTGCTGCATGAATTGTTGTTTGGAAGCCAGCTTATGATATAACCTGAGACGGTGACTATTGACCAAGAACTTGAATATGATAGGGTCAATGGTTGTGAGTTGAACAACACCATTGGAGAAGACTTCTGCAACTTCATATGGTCCCAACCACCTAGTTTTCAATTTTTCTGCATTATCTTGATACTTGGAGTCATAAAGGAGTGCCCAATCATGTGACTAGAACTTCTTTTCCTTTATGTATTTTCCATGCCATCAGATTCTCTAATTTTGGACTATCTCAGTATGATGAAGAGCTGGCTTTCTCATCTCATCCAAGGCATTTAGCTGCATGATCCTATCCTTCTATGCCTTAGATATGTATATCCAAAGATATAGTGTTGTTCTAAGAGTTTTATGCTCAAACTCTATAGGCATCATGGTTGTTTTTCCATACAATAATTCAAAAGGAGTGAAACCAGTGGTTGTCTTCCAAGTGGTTCTATAAGCCTAGACAACTTATGTCAACCTATTTTCCCAATCTTTCCTATGTATAGCCACTATTTTGGTCAAGATAGCCTCTATTTCTCTATTGGTCACCTTAGACTAGCCATTGGCTTGAGGGTGATAGGGGGTATATTTCCTATGCCTTACATTATATTCATTAACCAATTATGTGACAAGAGTTGATGTAAACTGAGCCCCTTGATCTATCACTATCTCTCTAGGAACCTCATAGCATGTGAAGATTTCTTCATAGAGGAATTCTACAACTTTATTGTCTTTGGCATGTTTCATAGCTTTAACCTCAACCCAATTGGTCACATAGTCAATGCAAACCAAGATGTGGGATTTTCCATTTGATGGTGGATCAATTGCACCTATAAAATAAAGTCTCCATTTATCAAATGTTGTGATGAATACTTGGGGTTATAGAGGCATCTCATTAGATTTAGTTGCCTGACCCATCCTCTAACATATATCACACTTTCTAGTGTACTTTCCTACATCCTTATGAAGTGTGGTCTAGTAGTATCCTGTATTAAGAATCTTCATTGTTGTCCTCTTAGCTACAAGGTGCCCTCCACAGGGTTCATTGTGACACATGCATGTAGTATATCATATGTTTCATCCTCCCTCACACCTCTCCTCATCACATTATTTGGTCCAGTATAGAATAGACATCCTGCAATCCATGAGAAAGGAAAATTTTTCTTAATAAGAACTCTTCTCTCCTTTGGAGAGAAATGAGGGGGAACTCTCCCTATAACCAAATAATTGGATATATTTGCATACCAAGCTATGTGCACACTGATGGAAAAAAAAATTTCATTAGGGAAGGAGTCATCAATAATTTGAGTGTCCTCTAATGTAGTCAATCTGGAGAGAAATTTTTCCACAACATTAGCCTTACCCAGTTTGTCAACAATGGTGATATCAAATTCTTGAACTAGCAACAACCACATTCCTAGCCTACCTAAAATCAAGGGCTTATTCATGAGGTATCTTAAGGCTACATCGTCTATATGGAAAAATATCTGATATCCTGTTATATAATGCTTGAACTTGTTAAGGGCATAGATGATTTCCAACATCTCCTTCTTTGTCACTATGTGTACTATAGAAAAATGGATCATTGAAATTTTCCTAGTATTTTAGGTCTTTCTTCATGATGCTTGGTCTATTTTTATTTGATTTAATGTCGTGATGTGACTTAAACATTCACATTAAGTCCTAAAAATTTAAATTATGGGATCTTGTGAAGGTGTTGTAAAACATTTCGACATACTTCCTGAACTCTCATTATTATAATTAACCCCCACAAGTCCCCTTTTTATCACTTATCAAGTCCTATTTTTAAGTGTTGTGAGAATCTTGTGCTAATATTTCACACTTTTCAGGCTTAGTACCACTATTACACCTTTCTTATGCTTTATTTGACCTTTATGCACTCATAAGACTTGGTGATTATTATTTTTTAATGTAAACCTAAGAGAAAAACATTAAATGTGACTTAATTCACGGCACCCACTTACAAGTCCAAGGTGGGACCCATTCACCATGGGTGGCGAATGAGTCCCTCTTGGCTCAAATTTAAAATATTTCAAAATTTCTTTTGGGTTTTATTGAGAATTACCTTATGTGGAAGCTGTGGTACGGTGTATTGGAACTTCAGGCACAAATGTGTGTATAAATAAGTGTAATTTTATCCTCATTTTACACCTCTAATCTCATAATTGTTCAAATTATTCAATCATCCGTTCCAGAAGCACTTTTGCATCATTCGATCAAATACGATCAAGTATCTTGGGCAGCCATTTGACATATCTTGGATTTGTTCAGAAGACTTTCTTGCAGAATTTATCAAAGGGAAATTAGGTGTTGAAGATTGGTCAAGAGAAGTCAACAAAGTGTTTCAAGTCAACTACATCCTATTTCAAGCTTGGGGAAGGTTTTCTATTTGTTTCCTACAAAATTGACTTCGATAGCCCAATAATTAGAGATTTACAAATCTGGTGTTGCAGAGTTGTCTCCTAATTTTTTAGAATTTTGGGAGAGGATTAATTCACCACCAGTGGTGAATAAGTCCCACCTTAAGGTTGGAAAAACTAGATTTTGTTAGATTCTAGATCCAGCGTTAAAGCCTGTTTTCACCAGGAGTTTTCGTTGCGAGTTGATTCACCATTAGTGGAAAGTAGTCCCACTAGTGATCTTCATTACACAGCCGACGTGGGACACTCTAAATTCATCATCAAATTTCTAGGTGCACTTTGTTCAGCCTTCTTTCAATTCTGTTTTGCATTTATTCATGTTTTAGTTCATGCTTTCATATCACATTGTGTTTTCAAACATTGCATATTTCATAGGTTTTGCATTCATAATAAGTCAATTACATTAGTTAGTTGCATTTAGATAATCTCATTTAGTCTTAATCACATCATACATACATTGGGTGAGTGAAAAAATTGACTTTGAGGGTTTATCTCTCTCTCCTTTTTAGGTGGCCTAAGAGTGCAAAGAGTAGCATATAAACCTATAAAATCTATGGTTCATTTTAGGTGATGCTTTTGTTGACGCTTTATCTTTCCTAATTTCATTTCCATCGCGTCTGGTTCCATTTGCATCAGCTAACCCATTCAATCAGGTTTTGTTTGGTTTTCATCCTAGTGTTTCTTAAAATTGTATTAGTTAAAGACTCATTTAGACTTCATTTTTGCATATCATATCATTCAAAAACTTAAATTATGCATTCACATCCTTAGTTTGCATCTAAAAAGGATTGCAATCACTTTAAATTTTCAAAAAAACATAAAACAATCTCATAGCTGGATTCATTTGCCACCCTGGGTGAATCAGTCCACCTGCACATTTTATATTGCATTTTTAGGCATTTTCTTGGTAATTACTGCATTTTTTTTCTCTAATATTATTTCTCTGTTTCAATTTGTAGAATTTATGATAGTTACATTTTCCACTCCTATATTGTATTGCATTTGTATTCACCACATCTTTTGTGGTACTTGTATGAGTTTTTGGTGCCCTATTGATAATACTTTAGTGAGACAAAGTTCTAGACTCATGGCTTCCCACGATAGAACTTTCATTGTGGACCTTGGGATCTCAAGAACTCCTACTCGTAGTATGGAAAATGGTTCATTAGGCATGGATACTACCACTACTATGCCTTCACCTTTCCATCCAATGAATGTTGACACACAAAACAATTCCATTCTACAAGAAAAAGTCATTAGTATTCATGAGGATTTTGCACATTTACAACAAGATTTATCCCTTGAAAACATTTCTACCACTGCCATACCTACAATAGAAAACCTTCATTGTTTGATTGAAAGTGATGATGGCTTATGAGTTACGAAAATAATTGTTGAGATATAAAACAAACATATTCCTTCTACTTCCCAATCAACAAACATTGTTGTAAGCCAGGAAGGACCTCACATTCCTGCTCCTTCAACCATGGAATTTGTACCAACTTATACCACTCCTCAAGTTACAACAATTATGCAACAAGTTAGTCATGTGACTCCCTCTTTCGTTATTCCAGCTAGCATTCCTAGTTCTTTTGTGGCATCACATATTCCCTCTTCCATCTTCACCCCTCTTAGTGTCCCTTTCACTTCCCCTAACATTACATACACTCCATCACCATTTTCCCTTCCACCTCATACCACTTACACCGATCCCATTATTACACAACTCTTTAACACCATTTCATCCATGCAACAACAAATATCCACCATTAGCCAAAGTAAAAATGCTCCACCCACATATCATGTTCATAGTAGTCCATTAAACTTAAAGATATTACGCACACATATGCCACAAACAATTGAAATGCCTAGGTTTGAGAAATACAGAGGTAAAGGAGACCCTAATAATCATGTCAATGCTTATACAACCTTGTGCAATGATTGTGTCCTCGATGATAAGTTGTTATCCAAAAAAATTCCTAGGACCTTGAAAGACACTGCATTGAAGTGGTTTTCAAACCTACCTAATCATTCAATCTGATCGTTCAATGAACTTGTGGATTCCAAGGTTTATAAGTCACTTCCAAGTTCATATGATTCCCAAAAAGACAATAGCTGATCTAATACGATGTAAACAACTCGTAGATGAAAAAGTAATTGATTTCATTTCACTTTATCAGGCATTGTATGCTCAAATTGATGTCAAGATTCTTGATTCACATTTGCAGAAGATGTTTATCAAAAACTTGCACACTCACCTTCAAGATAAGTTCACTATGATGAAATTTCCTTCATTCATTCATTTATGCACAACCCTTTGTGACTATCACAACTCGGTTTCTATTCATGATTCAAAGTCCACTTCTAACCGAGCTAAGAATTTTGAGCAAACCAACCAAAACAACACACAAAACTTTAGAAAACAAACAGAGGCTTCTTACTGTTCAATCTACCTTCTCCACAACCAACCCAACATATTCAGAGTTAAGTGGCAACTATTAAAGCAGTGATACCCTTTACCTATGGGGACTCGAAGAGACAATTTACCCCCTTACTCAATACCCTCCATAATACAATGAACCAATTTCTCCAACAAAAAATGGTCACTTTTCCTACCGTTAAAGCACTTGATACCACCAAGCCTTTACCACCCACATTTAAACCTAATGCTTATTGTCATTTTCATCGCCAAAATAGACATGACACCAAACAATGTAAGCATCTCAAACACTTAGTTTAAGACCTCATTGATTCTGGTCATTTGTCCATTGTGAGTGTCAATGATCAAGGCAATAAGTCCGTTGCACCCCCTAATCAGAATTTACAATTTTTTACCAACCCTATGCCTAAACACAATGTTTCATTTGACAAGGCTAGTGAGCCTTCAAACACTCATGTGATGGACATTGATACAAATAATGAACAACCTGATATAACTCCAAATGTTACTCAAGTTAATCCTATGGATGAACTTGCGGGTACGATAGACATTGTCCCTTGTAAGGGTTGAACCAACAAATCTCTTGATTTACTTTTTATTCTCATGATATACTTAAAAAGCTTCTCGATAGTCCTCTTTACATAGCTAGCAGAATCTATGATAAGTCCACCAATGGGATATTAATAGATCCTTCCTATGGTAAGAATGTGATCACTGAAGCATTTTTAGTATTACACGATCTCTATCAAGATGATTATAATAAACCAACCACATGGATTAAAACACATACTGGTTTTGTGTGCCCTACGATCAGATTGATCATACTCCCATTATAGATAGGACCCAAAGCTTTGGATGTAACATTTTCTATCATTCCACAATTGGATCAATTTTGTCTATGGCTAGGTCATCCTTGGCTTCGTTTGATGAAAGCAGTCCCATCAATTGTTCACAAATTTTTGAAGTTTCTATATGGAAATGAAAAATTTACCATACACCATAGTGGTTTTCATCCATTGTCTTCTAAAGGCATTTTTTCCTTAGAAGACTTTTCGCTTGAACCTATGGAGCCCAGTAAAGATTCTTTTTCATAGCCTATAAAAATTTCAAAGCCAAATGAATAGCCGAGTTGTCTGTTCGTAACATGCCCCCATCCACTTCTACTCCTCCTATCCTAGATGAGACCATACTTTAGCCTAAATCGAAAAATTAAACAAAAAATACCACCCCATGAGCAAGTTCCCCTAGACACTCCCCCTTCCTCCTTTAAACGCCCAAGAGATACTAGAATGAATCTCGTTATGCCTCCTCATATTAAACAAGTGTATAAAGCTAAAGAGAAATTGATTGACCAGTCTTCTGCAGTTTCTTCCGTTCTCCCCCCTTCAGAAGAAAAGGAACCTATTATGGATCAACCTGCTTTTACCCCTCAACAACTTCAAAATAAAATAAAATGAAACTGCGGTGCTAGGGAGCATGTGTGTTGTCATTGTCTCCTTGCTCGAATGGAAGAAAACAAAGAAAACCAACCTCCACTTTTGACATAAGCAATAGATGAACACCCTCTTTCTCCTAACCTACCACAAGATAATACAGTCCAACCCTCACAACAAAATGATCCAATCCAATAGCCACAAATTTTGATACATCCTTCCTTGGAAATAACCCTTCATCCTCCTATCGTAATCAATCTTGATGATGATGATGACGAGGAGATCACAAAAATAGATGAAGAAGTGCATAATGATCTAAAATCTTTATTTTCATCTACCATGAGCTTAAATGATGAAAATTCTATACCAAGTGAAGAACCTAGTACATCTCCTAGTTCAGCACTTGCAATTCTTCCTTTGGATAGCCAACCGCCCTCACAATACACTGACTTGCATTCGCCTTGCTAATCTTTTACATTCCATTTTCATTAGTTTCATGTGCAAATTGTGTTCCCCTATAACATGCATTTGATGTTCTCGAGCTCTTTGTACACTTCCTCTATTTGTACCTCTATTCTTCTATATGTCGTACATTTCCTTTTCCACTTTTGTTTTGTGTTTCTCCTTTTGGGGATGACACAAAGAGTAGAGACGCCCTATGTCTCTTCCATGTTGACCCAAAAGGTCATTTTTTTCCTTTTTGTTTTGTGTTTCTCCTTTTGGGGATGAAACAAAGTGTAGAGATGCCCTATGTCTCTTCCATCTTGACCCAAAAGGTCCCTTCTCCTTTTCATTTTGTGTTCTCCTTTTGGGGATGACACAAGAATTGAAGACCAAAATGTCTCCCTTCATGTTGACCCAAAACCTTTTCTTTTCTTTTCCTTTTCACTTTCTTGTTGCTTTTGTTTCCTTTTGGGGCCGGTAAGCGTTTTTGACCAAAATATGCGTTCCATGTTGACCCAAAACAAACTTCATTTTATTTTTGTTTTCGCTCTCTTTTATGTCATTCTTCTACTTCTATGTGCTTTGGGGAATGATGACAGTTATAGGCTCTTTAATAAAAACATTACAATACTTGAACATCGCCGACCCCAAATCCATAGATCCTTATGTGTTTGGTGTGTTCTTTCTGGGGGAAAACTCCCTTTATTTGTTCTCTTTTTCATTTACATGGCCAGTAGCCTTACTTGAAAAAATGACTTGGCATAGGGGCTTTCAAGTTAGCTCTGTCTTATTTTCTTTTGCATTTTTCGCCAGCTACTTTAAAGAAATTGTTCACAAACTAGGTGTGTAGAAAATCTTTTAAAGTGGGGCATACATTAAGCATAATTTCATTTTTTTTTGGGTTCTTAGTGTAGCCCTATCACTTCATATGATGCATTTGTCACTTTGTGGATGACATTGGGTGTGATGTCCTTCACATAAGTGTGATCTTCTTAGCATATTACATTCCTCTTGGTGGTTTGATCGTGACACATTACATCCTAAGTTGTGAATATTCTGGCCTTTGATTGGTTCTCTCTCTTGAAGACATTAGACACAATGTTCCCTAAATTGATAGACCTTGGATGAACTTAACAAGAATCCTTTGAACATCTTTTACATTTTTGCATTTTACATCTTTACCACCTTGCATAATGCAACTTGCATGCCTATGGTACCCTTTCTCTTTGTTCATGAGTTCTAAGCATATGAAGCTTTGCTTGTCTCATGAAGCATGAACTGACATTTTCCTTTGTGGTGTCTTGTTAAAGTTGTCGGAATTATAACTTTGATATGGACAGCTGAGAAGCCCATTCCAGCGACCGCGACTTTTCCCATAGCCACCTATGTGTTTTTAAGTGCATACCAACTAGCGTATGTATCTTACCTTTTTGGGTTTTCTCACCCGATGGACCACCATGAGTTATGTCGCCCTAGAGAGAGTATGCATTTTCTTTGTCAGACAATTGGCCTAGATCTAATCCACAACTATTTGGATAGACGATCAAAGATTCATCTTTCATTTCAACACTGTGTGTTCCTTTGTTCTTGATGTTTAGTTTTCCATGGATCTTCATCTTGGGGGCTTGATCATCCCTCTTGATTATTTCATTCCATCTTGCTAAGCATAAGGTGCGTCTAGATCTCCCTCTCGATATGTGGCTACTTTAGTGTGAGTTTGAAGTAAGTTCATCCTCTCACTAAGGAGTGGGCTAAATGTATCATTGACATTTTTATGGTCTTTTAGGTCTTTCTTCATGATGCTTGGTCTATTTTTCTTTCATTTAATGTTGTAAATTGACTTAAACATTCACATTATGTCCTAAAAAATCAAATTATTGTCTTGTGAAGGTGTTGTGAAGTGTTGTAAAACATTTCTACACTTCTATAGACTCCTTTTATTACGATTCACATAAAAATCACCTTTTTAACCACTTATCAAGTCTTATTTTGAAGTGTTGTAAAGTTTTGTAACAAGATTTCATGCTTTTCTAGGCTTAATTTCACTATTTACACCTTTCTTATGCTTTATTTGACCCTTTTATGCAGTCATAAGACTTAATTAAGTGTATTTTTTACTGTAAACCCAACAAACAACTTTAAATGTGAATTAATTCCTGACACCCACTTACAAGTCCAAGGTGGGACCCATTCGCCATGGGTGGTGAATGAGTCCCTCTTGGCTCCAAATTCAAAATATTTCAAATTTTCTTTTTCGTTTTTATTCAAAATTACCTTATGTCAGCCTGTGATGAGGTATTATTGGGTTACTAAGGCACAAATGTGTATAAATAATTTTTTTTCTTCTCATTTTACATATCCTAATCTCATAATTCGTTCAAGCATTCAATCATCCTTTCAAGCACTTTGCATCATTCAATCAAGAATCAATCAAGTATCACAGAGCATCCATTAACATATCTTCAAATTTCTTCAACAAGACTTGTGCATGTAGATTTATCAAGAAATTAGGTGTTGAAAGGTGGTCAAGAAGTCAACAAAGTGTTTCAAGTAAACTGCATCCTCTTTCAAGCTTGGAGACAACCTATAGTCTATTTTCTGTAGATTTGACTCCATCAACCTGATAAGAAGACAAGTTCAGATCTGGTGTTACAGAATTGGTCCCTGATTTCATAGAATTTTGGTAGAGGATTGATTCATCATCAGTGGTGAATGAGTCCTACCTTAAGGCTGGAAAACTAGATTTTGTCAAATTTAGGATCTCGACGGTCAGAAACCAGTTTATAGGAGTTCTTGCTAGTAGCAAGATTGATTCACCATCAGTGGTGAATGAGTTCCACTAGTGATCTTCATTGATTTATGTTAGCATTTAGGACAGTCTAGATTCATCATCAAATTCCTAGGTACACTCTATTCAACCTACTTTCAATTATGTTTTACATTTGTTCATGTTTTAATTCATGCTTTCATATCACATTATGTTTTCAAACATTGCACATTTCTTAGGTTTTTCATTCATAATTAGTCAATTACATTATTTAGTTGCATTTAGATCATATCATTTAGTCTTAATAACATCATACATACATTAGATTGAGTGAACCGCATTGATTTTGAGGGTTTATCTCTCTCCTTTTAGGTGAAAAACCCTAAGTGTGCAAGAGTAGCCTATAAACCTAGAAAATCTATGGTTCACCGTGTAATTAAATTTAGATCAGGCTTGTAGGTTATTGCTGACAAAGTAGATTGCATTCTCATTTTTTCCCTCTTTTTTTCCTAGGATAGCTCCTATAGCATAATTAGATGCATCTATGTGAATATGGAAAGGGACTTCCCAATTAGGGCCTTTTAGTATAGGAGCATGGGTTAAGGCTTCTTTTAAACCAGAGAATGCTTTGTCGCAATCCTCTATCCACTGGAACTCAACATCTTTAGTTTGAATATTGTACAATGGTGTTGCCATCTTACTGAAATCTTTTATGAAGCACCTATAGTATCCTGCATGTCCCAAGAAACTTCTAACATCCTTTTGCTTGGTAAGAATAGGAAGATTCGTAATCACCTCAATCTTGGCTTGGTCCACTTGAATTCTATTTTAAGACATATAATGACCAAGGACTACTCCTTGCATCATCATGAAGCATTTCTCACTAATCAACGATAGATTATGTTATTCACAACTCTATAAAAATTTTCTTATATTTTCTAATGCATTTACAAAATCAACACCATAAGTAGTGAAATCATTCATATAGATCTCCATACTTAATCATGTGAGATATCTAAAAATATACTAATGACTACTCTTTGAAAGGTTGCAGGTGCATTACATAAACCAAATGTAAGTACTGAATAGGAATAAGTCCCACAAGGATAGGTAAAAGTTGTCTTCTCTTGATCCTCAAGTGCAATTTGTATCTGATTATAACCACTGAATCCATCTAGGAAAGAAAAATACTGCTTGCCTACAAGTGAATCTAGTACTTGGTCTATGAAAGGAAGGGGAAAATGATCCTTTTTGGTGGCAGATTTTAGTTCTCTATAGTGAACACAAACTCTCCATTTACCTTCCTTTTTAGGCACAATTACTAATAGGGACACCCATTGGCTGTCTGAGATAGGGTAGATAAATCATGCATCCAATAATTTATATAATTCCCCTTTACAATCTCCCTCAATGAATGGTTGATTCTCCTTTTTATTTTCCTTCTTGGTGTGCAGTCATCTCTAATGTAGATCCTATGAGTATAGTGCTTGGGATCCAATCCTTTCATGTCATGGTAATCCCATACAAATGCATGTTGATGGGTCTTCAACAGGTTTTTCAAGGACAACTGATGTTCTTGATTCAACTTGTTGTTAATATTCAAATTTTTTCCTTTTGAAACTTGTACTTGTGTGGTCAACTCAATCATGGATATTTCACTAATACTTGGCATTTTTAGTTTATGTGGAAAAAATGTATTAAGCATATATGTTGTTGCAGGAAGTTCAGGTGTACAAGGAGTGAGAAAAAGTGTCTTCAATGGACCTACAGAACCAGACTCATGAGTGGATGATTCTTCATGCACCTCACAATGGTTTTGAATTATATGAGATAATGCTCTATCTTCTTCTTGGAGCTGCATGAAAGGACTTCTTCCTATCATCATGAGTTGTGCCACTAAATTGAATTCCTCGACTTCTTCTCCAACATGTGGCCATATGGGGTTATCCATATCATGGGATGGTTGAGCAGGAGGGTAGAGAGAAAGATTTTTAGTGCTTCTTCCATCAAAAATAGTCATGTCCCCTGACTGACATCCAATGTAAGCATTTGTTGTGGCTAACCAAGGCCTACCTTGAATAATGGGATACCCTCCTAATGTAGCTTTAGGGGAAAGGATCATGAAATCTATTGGGTACTCCCAAGAGTCTAGGGTTACAACAAGATCTTCTACTATACCATCTGGTTTGGCAGTGGAACTATCAGCAAGCTACATGACAATAGGAGTAGGTATCATATTTGCAACATTTAGTTGTAGGATATCCTTAGTCATCACATTTATTGCTGCTCCCAAGTCAATTAGAGCATTCTTTAAACTTGGATTCCATTTATAATGACTCCTACTATAGGACTACCTGGTTCAGTGTATCTAGGAACAATAACTTTCCCAAGCATGATCAATGTTTGCCAACTGTCCCACCACATGAACGATAGTGGGGTCTTTCTTTTTCCTCCCCGACTTTTTGAGACATGCTTCCTTGATTGATTTACTATATATGGGGCATTTTTTATGGCCTAGAACAAAGGTATCTTAACACATATGTGTTTCAACTAATCCAGAATATCAAAGGTTGTTTCTTCCTTCTCTTCCTTCTATTTAACAACTTGTAACCTTTGAGGAAATGATGGGTCTTGATCAGAATACTAAGTTGATCTAGGATTCTTAGGCACAGTTGATTGAATAGGGACATTCTGATACTCCTCTTCTTCCACAAGATCGGTGATGATATGAGTGGAAGGAGTTGGAAAAGTGGTTCCCGAGCGTAGATGAATGTCACTCACACTCATAACATATGCAGTGAATTGATTAGGATCTGCAGAGTAGACTGGCTGTTGTTGTGGTTTGTTATTTGGGTTAGGTGTGGGTTGAGCTAGTAACTGAGTAGGTCTAGGTGTGCTAGAACTTGAGCTAGTAGGAGGAGGCATTATGGTAGGTTGTTGAGCTTGTGGAGGTTGTTGCATGTAACTAGTTTCCTGGTTTGTCCATTGTTGTTCTCCCCTCCATTGGGATGTCTACTGCTAGTTTCTTATAGGTGGTTTCCAATTCCCCTAGAATTTTTGTTGATTCCCTTGAGCTTGCTGCCACTAAGGTGGAGTTTTGGTAATTGGGCTAGGTTTTTGGAGGGTTTTTCCAATGTTGAGGTGGATATCCTCAATATTTGGATGGGTATGGAGGTTGCCACTGATTACCATATGCATAGGAATTGAAATAAGGTCTGATAAAAGATAATGTATTTGGTGGCATACCTTGTCTTGGAGCCCATGGTCTTCTTTGTGAAATTTAGAAAAATGATCATCATCAACCTGAACTGGCCTCAATTCTGGTGGAATCTACTTGTCAATGTTGGCTACCATTTTGCATCTACAATCCTTCTTTTGTCTACAATGAGGACAATATGAACTGCCAACATTGCCTCGACCTCCTCTTATTTCTTCTTTGCTTCAAAAGTGCCTAGCTAAGTATCCATATTGTTTATGATATCTTGCTTGAAATATGCCAACAGGTGAGTAATTTCCATCCTTGAGACTCCATTGGTGGAGGATTTACCCATAGAGGATTGGTAACCTCTTCCTTTCTTTAGAGTTGCCCTGGAATATTTTTGACATATTATCTTCTTAATATCATCCCAAGGAACTTGGGTGATATCTCCTCCCCCCATTAGTTCCAAAGCATCAATGCAACTCTCATTGATCCCTCTAAGGAAGATCAACTTTTGAGACTCTTCATTTAGTGCATGATGTGGAGTTTTCTACAAGAAAAATAGGAACCTTGAAATATAGTCCTCCAAACTTTCATCTTCCTTCTGTTGCATCTTGAAGATATCATCTCCTCTCATATCACTTCCCATACAATATTCTTTGTACTTATCAAGAAACTTTGTTTTCATATCATCCCAAGTCTCTACAGTATTCCTACCTAAGCTCATAGACCATCTTAATGCAATTTCTTTCAAGGTGGTAGGAAACAATTTAAGCCAATGAGCAACAGTAGTATAGTCATAGCTTTTGTAGAGGATATCAAACTCAAACAAGAAAGTGTCAGATTCTTCTATGAAAATCCTATATAACTTAGGAAGAACTGAAGTAGGTATGTTCTTGAGATTATCAACATCATTCTAATGAGTGACAAGAAATGGAAAAGATGGCTGGTTAGGTCTATTTGGATATGCATGAGCCATATTTTCTTGATGAAGTGTAAATGGATTCTCAATCAGGCTTTGGGTAGCTTGGTCCTCAGAGGAAGTTTTAGAACTAGTGAAGCTGGGAAATGCACCAGCAAAAGGATGTGCCTCCTCTTCTTCTTCGTCTCTTGGCATATTTGAAACTCAACTAGCTAATTATCAGGATTAGGGTCATTAGGATAGAATCTCCCATGAGAATCTTTTCTCCTGCCTCTATGCATGTGGTATTAACTCATTATTAGCCAACTCACACAAAGAATTGGTGAAAGAATAACAAATCATTATTTTTCTCAAATGAGGGGTATGGGTATGTGCAGGATCATCATGGAAAAAATAGTTCCTTAAGTGGAAGACAAATTAGAAAAATTAGAGTTAGGAAACTTGACGTAAAAATTTGAATAAGTTATCTATATTATTTCAAAAATATGTAAGAATAGAATCTATAGCAAATTGAATGTAGTTTCTAAACTACTAGGTTTGTTTAAAAAAATAAAATTCTATATGGTGAAAATTTGAAATTTCAATCACATTAGTACTTAAATTTCAAAGGAATAAATAAGTAGGTGTCTATTTGACCACCTAACTACAATAAAATCATAATATTTTTTTATAAGATTTTAGATATAAAGTGGGGACTCATGTCCCCATGTAGTCATATTTTTTGTATTTTTTCCAATAAGCAATTAATTATGATTTTTTATTACAACTTTTAAAATATAAAAAAAACTCAAGTATGTGGAATACACCTTAACTTGGTCAAAACTTCATGAAATTCAATTTTTCTTTTTTTTAATCCTATAGTATACGAGCATAGAATCACGACATATGTTTTTGGATTTTAAAAAATGTGATCTTGTTGAAGCTATGGATGTTTTCAATTAGTCCTATCAATCCCAGTACTTTGTCATTAATTTGAATAGAAAATGAATAATAATTACTTATTAATTCAAAGTAAAGCATAATTTATATTGGTGGAAAGTTGAGAATCTCTTTAAAACCATTTCATTCATCAATTTTGGGTTTAAAAAAAAGTCATCAGCCACATACCATCATATTGCTACTTTTTGGCCCATCATGATCATGCACATACCCATATGCTAAGAAAAAAATTCAAAGATACTAAAGAAAGAAAGAAACTAGAAATGACTCCAAAGAACTTCCTAGTTTGACACCATCCTCAACAATGGTACCAAAATTTTTGGCCTCCTCTAATGGTTCAATAACTAAGCCTTTAGAGCTGTGACTTAGAGATTAGACATCTACACTAGGTAGTCATCTTACTCATCATGAAGGTGCATTTCATTGTCAATCCAGGGACATGAACTTGAAATAGGTCAGCACTGTATGTGTACTAGGATTCCATTGTAGTCGTCCATAAACTAGAAAAGAAATAGTACTAGAAATAAAATGTTGAAAGAAACTAACATGAAAAATGACCATGAATCAACAACTAAACTAGAAATGGATGACATAAATAGAAATCTCAACAAACAGATAAGAAACTATTCTATCTTCCTTGGCTGCAGGAACGATCACAAAATAGAGTTCCAATGGCTGCAGGAATAGACAACTATTGAAACCGAAACTAGTTACTAAACAAAAAAATAACTTTTAAACTAAATGGGTGGAATTCTCACCAAGTGCTCCCCCTTGAATGAGTCTTCCCTAAGCTTTAACTCAAATGTGGCAAATCAGAATATCATTTTATTCCGTGAAAACATGATTACAAAATATCAACAATATCAGTGTATTAGTTAAATTGAAAATGCAAGTACAATCTTATAACATCCAACCTTGTGAAAAGGGGCATTTGACCAATATTTATAGAGGGAAAAGCTTCTACTTAACCCTAACTACCTAGGTAGTCAACTCTAGCATAATAGGAGGATGCTATTTATTGAAAACATGGAAAAGAGAGGGAGGGAGTTATGCATGTGTCAGATTTGGTTAAAGCAGATTTTCCCCAACGAGGATCTAGCACAACACACTTCCTATATTTTCTTAACTAACAAACATGACCATTTAAAAGGTAGTTACAACTTCCATACAAGCTAGGAATTTCCCTCCATTGAGATTTTTCCCTCCTTTGACCTCTTAATGACCATCTTTGGACTTTCTTAGCAACCAACTAGCTAGCAGGAGCTTCTCCCACTTTGCAAGCTTCATTTACATTAGCATCTTAATGTGAACCTGCATAATGACATTAGCACACACAAAACAATTACATATCCATAATTACCTTAAAGGAACATCCATTGAACCACATGTAAAATTAACATAGATAATCCACATAGCATGTTAATATCATCAAAATTCACAAGGATAAGTTCATGCCCAATGTTCATAAATCTAAGGAAATAACATGGAGAATGTCAATAACCAGGTGCCAAAGTCTATAGTATCAACAACAAATATATGATAAACCCTATCAAAATTGAGCCATTAATTGGACTCATCAATAGGTACAAATAGAGGAATGCACAAAAAGAGAGAGATATACATCAAAAAAATAGTATGGGGGATCACATTACACACATGAAATCACATAAAGAAATATGCAAAAGAAAATAAAGCGAGAGACTAGTAAGGTGCATGCAAGTCAACCTATTAGTAGGTCATTTGCATCACTATCGTGTTCATCGTATACAAAAGGTTGATAGCTAGCCAAAGGGACAATAGCAAGTGTTGAACTAGGGTTATCATCGAGTTCAACACTCTTCCTAAGAGAATTAACATTTAAGCTCATAGAAGAGGAAAAATATGTATTCAATTCATTATGCACTTCTTCCTAAATTTTAGCAACCTTATCATCGTCATCCAAGTTAATCAAAATGGGAGGTCGAATTATAATGTCCAAAGAAGGGTTTAGCTCATGTTGCGGTTTCCGTATAGAATCTTTTTGTTGTGGTGAGGGAGACTCAACATTCATTGCTTTAGTCAAGTTCGGATGTTGATTATCTTTGTTATTTTCTTCATTTTCCCTTTGAGCAAGAGCACGACATCTATGCCTATGCTCTCTAGAATTTCAATTTTTTATTTCAATTTTTGAGTTGCATTTAAATGTAGGAGCATTTTTATCAACCATAAGTTTATTTTCTTCCCTAAGGGGAGGGATGGAAGGAACCATGGGAGGTTTCTTGACTACTTTATCTTTAGTTTTGTAAACTTTCTTTATCCTAGGAGGTGAATAAGTATTGTTTTTATTGTCTCTTGGTCATTTATAGGAGTTAGGAAAAGAATTTGTCTTAGGTTGGTCTTGGTTTTTTGGAATGTCTTTAGGTTCAATCATAATTTCATCAAGGATAAGAGGCTCAGTCATGGGTGGAGGCATGTTCTTAAGAGATAATTTTTCTATGCACTTTGCTTTAAAATTTTTGTAGGATTTGAAAAAGGAGTCTTCACAAGGTTTAATAGGCTCCATAGGATCAGGACAAAATAAATATAAGGAAAAGTTTGTACGAGAAGATAGAGGATTATACCCATTATGATGCACAATAAATATTTCATTGTCAAAGGGAAAATTTAAGCATTTATGCACAATTGACAGAATGGATTCCATGGAGAGTAGCCATGGATAGCCAAGATTCACATGAAATTGGTCCAACATTGAGATGATGGAGAACGAGACATCTAATTGTTTTGGTTCAATGGTTAAAGGAAGGGTAATCGATCCCATCATAGGGAAGGTGAAACCATTATTCATCTTTATCCATGCTTTCATTTTATCATATGTTTCTTGATAGAGTTCAGCACAAGCAATAATTCCTTGGTGATCACATTCTCTCCACAAATTCGATCAACTAATATCCCATTAGTGGGCTTATCATAGATTTGGTCGGCTATGTAAAGAGGACCATCAGGTGCATGTTTAAGTATATCTTGTGACAAGAAAACAACTTCAAGAGGCTTTTTAGTTTGAACCTTATGAGGTTAAAATTCAATCAATCCAACCATATCATCCAAAGTACTTTGTTTGTTAGTATCTATAAGATCTTGTTCAAAAAATTCCATGTCTTCATCCGTGTCAACATTCATCACATCATTATTTTTTAATTTCTTTGAAAATTGAAACATTATGCTTTGGCATAGGGTTGGTAAAGATTTACAAGTTTTGGTTAGGAGGGGAAACAAATTTATTTCCTTGATCATTAACACTTCCAATTGAAGGTAGATTAGAATCAATGAGGTCTTGCACAAGATGTTTAAGACACTTGCAATGTTTTGTATCATGTCCATTTTTTCGGTGATAATGGCAATGAGCATTCAATCTAAATTTTAGAGGTAAGGGCTTATTAGGATCATGTGCTCTGATGGGAGGTAAGGTAATCATTTTTGTTCTAAAATTTGTGAGATTGTGTTATGAAGGGTATCAGGTAAGGGAGTAAATTGCCTAGCCAAATCCCCAAATATGAAAGGAGTTGTCTTCCTTATAGCAGCCACTTGGGCATCAACATGTTGAGTCAGTTGAGGGGGATTTCATTGGAGGAAACCTCTATTCTGGGTTTCTAAAGGATTGGTAATTTTTTTGATTTGCAGATTAAGACTTTTCAAGATGGCTAGAGGTGGATTTTGTTTCACTGCTACTAACCGAGTATTGATAATCATGAAAGGTGGTACACAAGTGAATGAAGGAAGGGAATTTCATCATGAAAAGCTTATCTTGTATCCTATTTTGCAAGTTCTCAATGAACATTATTTGAAGGTGAGGATCGATAATTTGCACATTGATTTGGGAATAATGCGATTGGTAGTGTGAAGTAAAGTCAGTAACCTTTTCATCGTCCTTTTTCTTACATCTCATCAAATTAGCCAAGGTCACCTTAGGGGTCATTTGCACTTGGAAATGGTTAATAAAGGCCTTAGTAAGTTCTTTGAATGATCAAATTGAGTTATTTAGTAATGAGGAAAACCATTCTAAGGAAGTTTCTTTCAAGGATCTAGGGAATAGTTTAGCCAAAAGTTTATCCTCAAAGATGAAATCACTACATAGAGTGGTAAAAGTAAAAACATGGTTAAAAAGATCTTCTTTCCCACCATATTTCTCAAATCAAGGAACCTCTACACCTTGTGGCATTTTCTCTCTCAATATATCCAAAGATAAGGGATTGGTTTTGATGTATTATGGAGGTTGACCATTGTTGTTTTGATTTAAGGTTAAAACTTGTTGTTGGAGGGATGCCATGCTTTGTAAAAGTGTGTTAATGATAGTTTTATTATTGTTGTAAGGTGGAGGGGTATAAGGTGGAGTAGCTTATGTATGTGGAGGACAAGTGAATTGCAAACTTAGGATGGAGGAGGTTTGAGGAGATATTGTAGCTGAAGGCAAAAAGGTAGAGGAATTCCCTATAGAAATAACTAAGGAAGTGTTCTCACTACTAGTGGGGGTATGTGTAGGATCATGATGGGCCACAAAGTGGCGATATGATGGGTATGTGTAGGGTATGTGGCTGACGACTTTTTTCTTACCCAAAATTGATGAAACGAAAAGGGATTTTAAAGGAGATTCTCAGCTTTCCACCAATATAAATTATGCTTTACTTTGAATTTAATAAATAATTATTATTCATTTTCTATTTGAATTATGACTAAAGTCTTGATTGATAGGTTGATTGAAAAACATCTATAGTTTTCAAATGGTATCACATTTTTTGAATCTAAAACATGTATCACATTCTATGCTTTGCATACTATAGGATTAAAAAAAATGATTTTCATGAAGTTTTGACCAAGTTAAGGTGGCCATACATATAAGTTTTTATATTTTTTAAAAGTTGTAATAAAAAATTCATAATTAATTATTTACTTGGAAAAAAATTATAAAAAAAATGCATCACATCGGGACATGAGTCCTCTACTTATATCAAAAATA
>VDFB02086081.1:290424577-290468832 GCA_007258455.2 Sequoia sempervirens
AAGGGCAGAACAACTAAAGGGGGGACATATGATTTAGAAAATGATACTCCACTTCAAAAAAAAAAAGCTTTAAAAAAGAAACAAAAAGAAAAGTGATTGTAATCATATCATGACAACCATATTTTGATAATATGCGCAAAAGCTGAAAGAATGATTATTATATATTGTGAATGAATGTGAATATGTTAGTGTCAGATATTTATATATTAATGAATGAATGTTATATGTTATTAATGGATGAATGAATGATTAATGTTATATGATTGGGTATGGGGAATTGAGAGTGATGTGAGGGGGAGGGGGCGGGCAAATGAGCTTCCACCATCACATGGTTGGCCTTGTTAAGTAGAGAATATTAAACTATACTCAAAACAAAGAGAAGCTCAATAAGGTAATGCACTTTTCAATATAAGAAATACATCATTTGAAGCATCAAACCAATATGCAGTCTGTATGTATGATCAGTCGTTAGTCTCCGCAATGGTACATTTCCATGAATATATATATATTTTTTAAAAATTTGCTTCTTCGTCGCAATTTCGATGACAACAACTGACAAATAAACATAAAGGCTCGACGAAGTTGCTATAGCTACAACGACGATTTCATCGTAACTCCCTACCCATTTCGTCGCCCTTCCGATGAAATTTTTGCATTACCTCGACGCTACTACTTGCCCATTTCGTCGCACTTTCGATGAACTTTGGTGTTCTTCTGATGCTACTCCTTGCTAATTTTGTCGCAAAGTCGACAACATTTTGGCGTTGTTTCGACGCTACTACTTGCCCATTTCATCGTACTTTCGATGAACTTTTGGTGTTCTTCCGACACTAGTCCTTGCTAATTTTGTTGCAAAGTTGACGAACTTTTGGTGTTGTTCCGATGCTACTACTTGCCTATTTCGTTGCACATTCGATGAACTTTTGGTGTTATTTTGACGCTACTACTTGAGTATTTCATCACTATTTTGATGAACATCCTCTGTTGTTTCCACACTACTGCTTTCCCATTTCGTCGAACCGACGACGAACTTCTAGTGTAATTCGTCGATGGATAAACAAAGTTTTCGTCGATATTCTGACAAAATCCCAAGGTATTTCACAATGCCATCGACCGACAATTCTTCGCCATTATTTCGACGCCTAATTTGTCGTCGGCCTTGTGATGAAAAAATAGCGACGAAAATATTTTTGCCATTGCGTCACTCTTCCGAGAGAGATTTGTCGAATGACCGATGAACGCCCATTGGAAAATGGTGTCAAATCCAGTAGTGTAGATTTTCTTAACTAACAAACATGACCTTTTAAAAGGTAGTTACAACTTCCATACAAGCTAGGAATTTCCCTCCATTGAGATTTTTCCCTCCTTTGACCTCTTAATGACCATCTTTGGACTTTCTTAGCAACCAACTAGCTAGCAGGAGTTTCTCCCACTTTGCAAGCTTCATTTACATTAGCATCTTAATGTGAACCTACATAATGACATTAGCACACACAAAACAATTACATATCCATAATTACCTTAAAGGAACATCCATTAAACCACATGTAAAATTAACATAGATAATCCACATAGCATGTTAATATCATCAAAAGTCATAAGTATAAGTTCATGCCCAATGTTCATAAATCTAAGGAAATAACATGGAGAATGTCAATAACCAGGTGCCAAAGTCTATAGTATCAACAACAAATATATGATAAACACTATCAAAATTGAGCCATTAATTGGACTCATCAATAGGTACAAATAGAGGAATGCACAAAAAGAGAGAGATATACATCAAACAAATAGTATTGGGGATCACATTACACACATGAAATCACATAAAGAAATATGCAAAAGAAAATAAAGCAAGAGACTAGTAAGGTGCATGCAATTCAACCTATTAGCAGGTCATTTGCATCACTATCATGTTCATCGTATACAGAAGGTTGATAGCTAGCCAAAGGGACAATAGCAAGTGTTGAACTAGGGTTATCATTGAGTTAAACACTCTTCCTAAGAGAATTATCATTTAAGCTCATAGAAGAGGAAAAATATGTATTCAATTCATTATGCACTTCTTCCTCAACTTTAGCAACCTTATCATCGTCATCCAAGTTAATCAAAATGGGAGGTTGAATTATAATGTCCAAAGAAGGGTTTAGCTCATGTTGCAGTTTCTGTATAGAATCTTTTTGTTGTGGTGAGGGAGACTCAATGTGCATTGCTTTAGTCAAGTTCAGATGTTGATTATCTTTGTTATTTTCTTCATTTGTCCTTCGAGCAAGAGCACGATGTCTATGCCTACGCTCTCTAGAATTTCAATTTTTTTGTTCGATTTTTGAGTTGCATTTAAATGTAGGAGCATTTTTATCAACCATAAGTTTCTTTTCTTCCCTAAGGGGAGGGATGGAAGGAACCATGGGAGGTTTCTTGACTGCTTTCTCTGTAGTTTTGTAAACTTTCTTTATCTTAGGAGGTGAATAAGTATTGTTTTTATTGTCTCTTGGTCATTTATAGGAGTTAGGAAAAGAATTTGTCTTAGTTTGGTTTTGGCTTTTTGGAATGTCTTTAGGTTCAATCATAATTTCATCAAGGATAAGAGGCTCAGTCATGGGTGGAGGCATGTTCTTAAGAGATAATTTTTCTATGCACTTTGCTTTAAACTTTTTGTAGGATTTGAAAAAGGAGTCTTCACGAGGTTTAATAGGCTCCATAGGATCAGGACAAAATAAATATAAGGAAAAGTTTGTACGAGAAGATAGAGGATTATACCCATTATGATGCATAATAAATATTTCATTGTCAAAGGGAAAATTTAAGCATTTATGCACAATTGACAGAATGGATTCCATGAAGAGTAGCCATGGATAGCCAAGATTCACATGAAATTGGTCCAACGTTGAGATGATGGAGAATGAGACATCTAATTGTTTTGGTCCAATGGTTAAAGGAAGGGTAATCAATCCCATCATAGGGAAGGTGAAACCATTATTCATCTTTATCCATGCTATCATTTTATCATATGTTTCTTGATAGAGTTCATGCACAAGTAATAATTCCTTGGTGATAACTGTTAGAGTAATTGGTTATTTACTTCATTAATTAAACAATATTTGGTTAATTAATTAAGTTACCTTTTATCTCTTTTTCACTTAAGCTAACTTTAGGTGCATAATAATTAATTATTTTATTAATTATTAATGTGCAAGCCTAGGGTTTTCCTTTTTAGGTTTTTTACCTATATAAGGTTGTAATCTTTTCTTTTGTAAATTAACTCTTTTACATTTGGCAATATTGAACTCTATATTTTTTGAGCATTTTTTGCTGTGTTGTTTCTTTGCATCTCCCTTGTAACATGTGTTTTAGCTTGCAGAGATCATTGTGCTCCTTCATGGCATCAAAGCAAAGGTATGAAGCTCCCTGTTCTGGTGTTTGAGATCTTGCATTAGAAGCTAGGTTTGGGGTTTAAAAAAAAAAAAAACCAGGCGAATTAAACCACAGGGTTCTTTTAAAAAAAAAATTGAATTTTTTTCTGGGTTTGCACCCACGGTACGCAAGGTACCGCCGGACCTGCAAGTACTGCTGGTACTGCAGGCAGCAGTACCATTCTCACCTTTGGCGCCCTCGACTTTCGGTCTGACTGCCGCCGTAACCTGGTTTTTCTTTTCTGGCATCCGTCGGTCATCCGCCACCCTCTTTTTCCGGCGCCCTTCTGTGTCGCCGCCACTGGGTTTGTTTCTTCCGTCGGCGCAGAGCTCCTTCTCCTAGTTTGCTGCCGCTAGTTTCTCCTAGTTCGTTGTCGCTACTGGGTTTCCTGGCACTTGGGAGCTCCCACCGTCATCACCTCGGCTGTGTTTTTTGGCTGACCACCGCCGCGGAGTTTCGACTCTGCCTCCTCTGTCGTCACAACTCTTCCTAGTGCTACCCCTGACGGGCCTTCTCCGTCGAGCTCCCACCATTGCGACCTTTGGCGTTGCCCCTGTTGTGTTTTTTACCAGCCGTCGCCCAGCTTGCCATGCTCCCGGTCGCTGCCCAGCTCGCCATGTTCCCGGCTACTGCCCATGTCACCACACTCCCAACTGTCGTCTGAGGTCTAGCCACCGCCCTTGCCGAGCTCTTGGCTCGCACCACTCGCCAAGCTTGCCAAGCTGCCGGTCACATTGGTGACCAAGGGCTTCGGCCCTCCACTTGCCACCAGCCCCTTGGTCGCTCAATAGACCAAGGGCTTATTTTTTTAGCCCCCAGGGCTTAAAGGAGGACAAAATGTGCTTTTTCAGGAGGCTTCACGAAATCAGGCATAAAATGGGCATATAGTCTCCATTTTTTTCAAACGAGATACCGTTGGAAAGATAATTCTATGCCGAACATCATGGTACTGGTAATTTTTTCTAGATTTTTTGTTTGACTGTTTCTTTTCCAGTCAAAGTGGGGTCTTCTTTCTGCACTTTCGGGACAATAAAAGGTGCAAACGGACTCTGTTTTTCAAAAACAAATAGGCGTTGGAAAGCTCTCATCCTGCTCTATTCAGATATGTGATATTTTTTCTCAGAATTTTATTCAGGTACATGAGACTTTGTTTTGAAACTTTTTTGCTTATGAATTGCTTCCTCTTTCTCAATTTGTAATAGGGTTTGGGTTTATCTTTTGTGGGGGGGTGTTTTTGTCTCGCTTTCTGTCATTTATTTCAGAAAACCCGAACACCAAAACTCTCAAAACAATCAAACCCTTTTGCATCTTCTGTCTATTCTGAAAGATCACATAATAATAAAAAACACAAGTAGGTATAGGTATAGGTATAGGTACGAGTGTAGGGTTTCATGGCAGAATCCTTAGTTGAGTTACTCACATCACACAACTATCACACCTGGAAGTCTCGCATGACGAGGCTTCTCAGGTCACGAGGGTTGTGGTCTTGTCTAGATGAGGTTCAACCTTAGTTGCAGCATCTTTTTGAGATTCTTCAGCACAGGAACACGATGGATGAAGCTATGGGTTTGCTATCTCTGCATATTTCAGATAGCCTTCTATTTCACCTTGATGCTTTGCTAATTCCTCGAGCCATTTGGTTGAAGTTTGAGACACTTTTTGGGACCATTAATGAGTTCGGAGCATTACAGATTGAGGAAAAGCTGACTTCACTGTTACCTAAATCATTTCCTACTATTGAGGATTTTTTGACCAAGTTCAAAACAATCCGCACTATTTTACAGGGTTGTGGCAAGAATAAGTCAAACACAGAGTGCATTTACTTGATCCTTTCAAAGATTCGTGGTCCATTTCAGATATTTGCTTCTTCATTCTATTCCACCATGGATGGTCTGGGTGCTCGTTTTACCATGCCTACCTTTGATGTGTTTTGTGAGCATTTGTCTCGTAATCAGTCACACCTTTCTCAGATTGATATGCTCTCAGGATCAAAGAAAAAAGCATTGGTTGCTCAGTCATCTAAGGTGAAACAGAAGTAGAAACCGAAGCCCAAGAAATATTTTGTAGGTAGTGAGCATTCCTCCAAACCACCTCCTAAGTCTAATTCCAAACCACCACTTAATCCAAAAAAGGGGAAATCTTCGAAGTATGGTGAGTCTTCCTCCAAGACTAAGAAGAAATCAGGAGACACTTGCAGCTTCTATGGCAAGGAAGGACATCTAGTTTCCAGGTGTTGGAAATGATTAGAGGCTTTAGAGGAAGCCCTACAGTAGCATCACATCTCTTCACCTTAGTCATCTTCTCCTTCCATAGGGAAAGGTCATGCTCTCACTGCTCTCACCTCGACCTATGGGTCCACTTGGATTTTAGATTCTGGTGCTTCTCACCATATGACTCACACTCAGCAGTTGGTCACTTCTCTTGCCTCTTGTGGTACTTCACAGATTGCAGTGGGTGACTCTACATAACTTTCAGTCTTGGGTTCAGGTTCTATCACTTTGGATGGGCGTACTCTATAGGATGTTTTGGTTGTTCCTGACATCTCGATGAACCTCCTGTCCATTTATCAGATTTTCCATTCTGGCTCTGGTAAGATAGTTGAGTTCTCACCACATCATGTGGTTATTCAGGACCTCCATGACTCTGATTTGGTTGTGGCTATTGGGTATGTTGATACTGCATCTCGTCTTTACATATTTGATGGATTTGAGCCTTCTGAGGGTATAGGTTCATCTCTTATAGCACATGCAGATTCTGTGAGTAAGCTTTGGCATGAGTGTTTGGGCCATGTCAATTACATATATCTTCAGCAGATGAGTACACAGGTACTTGGTCTTGGTCTTCCACATATTTCCTGCACAGATGGTGTTTGTCATGGTTGTGTGCTCAGCAAGCATCATTGGGATCCCTTTCCAAAGGGACGGGCCATTCGTGCTTTGGCACCCTTGGAGTTGATTCATAGTGACCTCATGTCATTTCCCACTCCTTTTTCTAGGGCCAAGTATGTACTCACATTCATTGATGACTTCTCCAAACACACATGGGTGTACTTTCTTAAGTACAAGTCTGATGTCTTTGATTCCTTTCAAATCTTCAAGACATTTGTAGAGAAGTAGTCTAGCCTTTCTATTCAGTGGATACGTACAGATAATGGGGGGGAGTATCTGAATCAGGCTTTCATATTTTTTTGCACTGAGCATGGTTTTCAACATCAATTTACTGTTCCCTACACCCCTCAGCAGAATGGTGTCGCTGAGAGAAAGAATAGGACTTTACAGGAGATGGAAAATTGTATGATTCAATCCAGGTCCATGGATCTATCTTTTTGGGCTGAGGTAGTTAATTGTGCCAACTATATTCAGAATCAGATGCCTCATAAGGTGATTCGACATATGATTCATGAGGAGGCTTGGTCTCATGACAAGCCTAATGTTTCATCATTTTGAGTATTTGGTAGTGAGGCATGGGCATTTATTCTTGATGCTTAGAGGAGAGCCATGGAGTGGAAGAGTTGACCCCTCATTTTTGTTGGCTACTGTGAGGATGTTAAGGCATACAGGTTGTTTGATTCTGATTCTAGAGAGGTCCTGTTTTGACGGGATGTCCAGTTTGATGAGCGCCTTCCCATAATGGATACCCTATCTCCAGTGTCTACTTCACTACCTACTCCTCACACTCCAGCTCTTCTAGATTATGTTGAGGATGATTCTGATGAGGATGCTAATGATCCCCCATCTCCTCCTCCTCTTGCTCCACCTCAGATGCCCAAATGGGCTCACTTTACTGTTGAGGCAGCAAGATCTATGGCAGCTGATCCTTCAGACACCCGTCACACCTGTTCTTATACTACAGGTTCTAGTCTTTTGAGTCATGCTCTTTCATAGGATCCTCAGAAGTTTTTAGAGGTGACAGGTCACCCTGAGTGGAATAGTTCTATGGAGGACGAGTATTCTTCTTTGATGAGGAATAATACTTGGGATCTCTATCCTCTTCCTAAGGGCAGAAAGATGGTTTGGTGCAGATGGTTGTATCACACCAAGTATGCTACAGACTTCGGCGTTCATTATATGGTCTCAAATAGGCCCCTCGGGCTTGGTATGAGAAGATGGACTCTTTTTTGCTCTCCACTGGTTTCACACATTGTCATTCTGATCCTACCATCTATATTTAGAACCTTGAGGGTGAGATCCTGATTCTTGTGCTATATGTTGTTGAACTCCTCATCACAGGTAACTCCTCCTCTATGATTCAGCATGCTTAGCAAGCTTTGATGGAGCAGTTTGAGATGAAAAATCTTGGTCTTCTGCACTATTTTCTTAGTCTTCAGGTGATTGAGTCTTCTGGTGGGATCTCCATTTACTAGTAGAAGTATTCTCTTGATATGTTTCAGTCAGGGGTTGTTTTGACTCCTACTTGCCCCACTCCTTCTGTAGATTCTACACTTTACAGGCAATTAGTTGGCAGTTTGTTGTACCTGAATCACACTCGTCCTGATCTTTTCTTTGTGGTTGGCCTTGTCTCTTGATTCTCCCATGATCCTCATGAGAGTCATTGGCAAGCTGCTAAATGTATTTTGGTAGATTCAGGGCACCCTTTCTTATGGCATTCACTACACATCAGCGGATCCTCACAATGTTGGCTACACTGACTCAGATTGGGCTGGTGATGTCAATGATTGGAAGTCTACTTCTAGCTTTGTTTTCTGTCTTGGCTCTGGTCCTATCACATGGTCTTGCAAGAAGCAGACTGCTCATGCATTATCATCTACAGAGGCTGAGTACCGAGCTATTGTGCTCGCTAGTCAGGAGATTTTATGGCTTCGACAGTTGATGACTGAGTTTGGTTTTCCTCCTGATAGTCCCGGGTGATCCCATAATAGTGGTTTACAATTTTTGGCCAAACTAGACATTGAAATTATTATTTTTAATTAAATCTTCACATTCAGGCACCAATAGTGGCTAAACTATGAGGAATTTGAAGATGGTGCAAACTAGAGTCTCATCAAACTTTGTCTATAGATTATAAAAATATTTTTTTCAAAATTTTTGGAATCAAATTGCACTTCTTTTTCCATCTCCCACGAAAATTGATTTTTTTCAGAAAACGACATTTTTAAAAAGTGGTGCACACCGTATAACTCATAACTTTTTTCCATGAAGGATAAAATTCTAATTCTTTAAAATTTAGATTTGTAACTTTAATATCTAGTGTTTCCACTTGGTTAGATAGTTTTTTATTTAATATTTTTTCCTTAATCAAGTTTCAAAGTCAAACTAATTACAATTCAGACACAACGTGACCGTATAACACGTAACTTTTTTTGTATATGTCAAAATTTAATTTAATTTTTTTTGTTGGATCAAGAACTTCAATATCTGGTGCACTCATATTTTTCAATTTTTTTTTGATAATCTTCTATTTTTCCACATGTGAAGAACAAAGAAATTCATTTTTGATGAAAAACTTATGTTTAATAAAACTTAAAAAACAAACACATAACAAAACCAAAACATATTAAAATTGTATTCATTGGATAGCTTGTTCTGAAGAATACCATAATCATTTCAAATAAATTTTAAATGAATAAATTTGATCCCCCAAAAGCTAAATCAAAAGTGATATTTTATCAGCATTTTGATAGGTGTAAAGGAGATGCATTTATAAGTATGGTTTAAAACTAATGAGGTTCTATCCAAGGGGGTTTGATCTAAGGTGATTTGATCAAACCATATTCAATTGGAATCCTTAAAATATAACATTTTAAGGCTTAAATCATTATATTTTCTAAAAATATGTGATTTCAGCTAAAATCAGTTCCTCTCAGGAATTGTAAACCACTATTATGACATCACCCTCCCACTATTCTTTGGTGTGACAATCAGAGTGCTATACACATTTCTCGCAACCCGGTGGAGCATCAGCAGACAAAGCACATTGAGCTTCATATGAATTTCATCAGACAGTTGATTTAGGCTAGTTCTCTCATCTTGGAGTATATTCCCACTACCGAGCAGGTTGCTGACATCTTCACAAAGCCTTTTGCCTCTTTGCACTATCTTCAGTTGCGTTCTATGCTTGGGGTAAAGGAAGTTGTCCTTGGGGGGTCTTCATGAGGCCTTCCTACCTTCATGTTTCTTTCAACATGTTCTTCTATCTCTTTTTGGAGAGGAGTTTTTTTTCCCACTGGGTTTTCTCCTTTTTTCTCCATTTCATAGAGATTTCCTTGTACTTGGGTACCTGATCTGGCCTTGTTGTCGGGACCCATTATTCTTTTCTTTTTGTAGCTTCTTCTAGGTTTTAGCTTCTCCCTAAGTCTAGCTTAAGGGGGGGTGTTAGAGTAATTGGTTATTTACTTGATTAATTAAACAATATTTGGTTAATTAATTAAGTTACCTTTTATCTCTTTTTCACTTAAGCTAACTTTAGGTGCATAATAATTAATTATTTTATTAATTATTAATGTGCAAGCCTAGGGTTTTCCTTTTTAGGTTTTTTACCTATATAAGGTTGTAATCTTTTCTTTTGTAAATTAACTCTTTTACATTTGGCAATATTGAGCTCTATATTTTCTGAGCATTTTTTGTTGTGTTGTTTCTTTGCATCTCCCTTGTAACAGGTGTTTTAGTTTGCAGAGATCATTGTTCTCCTTCATGGTATCAGAGCAAAGGTCTGAAGCTCCCTGTTCTAGTGTTTGAGATCTAGTGGGAGGTATGGTAATCATTTTTGTTATAAAAGTTGCGACATTGTGTTATGAAGGGTATCAAGTAAGGGAGTCAGTTGCCTAGCTAGATCCCCAAATATGAAAGGATTTGTCTTCCTTATAGCAACCACTTGGGCATCAACATGTTGAGTCAGTTGAGGGGAATTTCATTGGAGGAAACCTTTATTCTGGGTTTCTAAAGGATTGGTAATTTTTTTGATTTGCAGATTAAGACTTTTCAAGATGGCTAGAGGTTTTTTTTGTTTCACTGCTACTAACCGAGTACTGATAATCATGAAGGGTGGTACACAAGTGAACGAAGGGAATTTCATCATGAAAATCTTATCTTGTATCCTATTTTGCAATTTCTCAATGAACATTATTTGAAGGTGAGGATCGATAATTTGCACATTGATTTGGGAATAATGCGATTGGTAGCGTGAAGTAAAGTTAGTAACCTTTTCATCATCTTTTTTCTTACATCTCATCAAATCAGCCAAGGTCATCTTAGGGGTCATTTGCACTTGGAAATGGTTAATAAAGGCCTTAGTAAGTTCTTTGAATGAACAAATTGAGTTATTCAGTAATGAGGAAACCCATTCTAAGGAAGTTTCTTTCAAGGATCTAGGGAATAGTTTAACCAAAAGTTTATCCTCAAAGATGAAATCACTACATAGAGTGGTAAAAGTAGAAACATGGTTAACAGGATCTTTCCCACCATATTTCTCAAATCGAGGAACCTCTACACCTTGTGGCATTTGTTCTCTCAATATATCCAAAGATAAGGGATTGGTTTTGATGTATTATGGAGGTTGACCATTGTTGTTTTGATTTAAGGTTACAACTTGTTATTGGAGGGATGCCATGCTTTGTAAAAGTGTGTTAATGATAGTGTCATTATTGTTGTAAGGTGGAGGGGTATAAGGTGGAGTAGCTTATGTATGTGGAGGACAAGTGAATTGTAAACTCAGGATGGAGGAGGTTTGAGGAGATATTGTAGTTGAAGACACAAAGGTAGAGGAATTCCCTATAGAAATAACTAAGGAAGTGTTCTCACTACTAGTGGGGTATGTGTAGGATCATGATGGGCCAAAAGGTGGCGATATGATGGGTATGTGTAGGGTATGTGGCTGACGAATTTTTTCTTACCCAAAATTGATGAAACAAAAAGGGATTTTAAAGGAGATTCTCAACTTTCCACCAATATAAATTATGGTTTACTTTGAATTTAATAAATAATTATTATTCATTTTCTATTTGAATTATGACTAAAGTCTTGATTGATAGGTTGATTGAAAAACATCTATAGTTTCCAAACTTTATCACATTTTTGAATCTAAAACATGTATCACATTCTATGCTTTGCATACTATAGGATTAAAAAATGATTTTCATGAAGTTTTGACCAAGTTAAGGTGGCTAGACATATGAGTTTTTATATTTTTAAAAGTTGTAATAAAAAAATCATAATTAATTATTTATTTGGAAAAAATTATAAAAAAAAAAATGCATCACATGGGACATGATTCCTCTACTTATATCAAAAATATTACCATTTTATTGTGGTTAGGGTGGTCGAGAAAGACACCTACTTCTTATTTTTCCTTGAAATTTAAGTACTACTCCATTGAAATTTTAAATTTTCACCAAATAGATTTAAAAAAAAAAAAAACCTAGTAGTTTAGAAACTACATTCAATTTTCTATAGATTCTATGTTAATGTTATGGCAGCTTCGGGTTCATCCTTCTAGCCACGAGTGAAGACATAAATCAATAAAGCCAATCGGCTATTTATTTATATGTGTCATTTAATGAGAATGGGCACCTCTCTTGGAAACAATATAATTTCTCTTGGGCCGACCTCCCTTATAATTTGTATTTATTATTTGTAATTATATTGCTTGTATCATGGCCGACCTTGTATATGAAGAGGTGCGACCTCTCTCACATATGTATATATACAAGGTCAGTTTCATCTATTCCACATTCATTTTAAGTTTGATTCATTCTATCATTTTCAAGTGCGAATTCCTTCAAGTACAGATTGTAAATTTATTCAAGGGCAGAGTGAACTCCTTCAAGTACAGTTTGTGAGTTTACTCAAAGGCAGAGTTAGATACTTACAGATTATTATCTGCCATTGCATCTTGTGTTAGGTGTAGAAGATTGGCCTTATAATTGGCCTCATTGTAAAGAGAATTGTTGCCACTATTTACATATACAAGAGAGATCTTTGTTGCTGGGTTTTTCTCCCTCAAGAGGTAGGTTTTCCCAGGGTATCTACTATTTTATTGTGTCTGATTTGAATTTATTTCTGTGCATTAAATCTGATTATTAAAATTTACATGGTATTAGAGTGGGTTTGAGAGGTTCGTGATCAAATTATTTCTAATCAGCAATACCCTAGTTGTTCATCTATCTACATTAGTCAAGATGGTGAACGGTTTGGAGATCGAGGGTGCATCCAACTTCACATCATGGAGGTTTAGGATCATGCTTACCTTGCGTGAAAATGACTTGGGTGAGTTTGTAGAGTCCATCATTTCTGAACATGAGGAGGAAGAAGCGAAGTTACAATGGGTGAAGAAAGATGTTAAAGCAATGAAGATATTGGTTGATTCTATCAAGAATCATATTGTGCCTATTGTCTCTAAGTTGACGACACCGAGATATATGTTCAAAACATTGGAAGAGATGTACGAAATCAACAATACCAGTTGGGCACTTGTACTGAAGCAACAACTTCATCATGTGAAGATGGGGAAAGGTGAATGAGTGATTGCATACTTTATGAGGATTGCAGATTTGAGAGATTAGCTCTCAACAATAGGGCATATGGTTGATGACAAAGACCTGACTATGCTTGCTCTCAATGGTCTACCTTTGTCTTGGGAATCTTACATTCAGGGAATTAGTGCAAGATCGAAATTGCCTAAGTTTGATCACCTAAGTTCTGATTGCATTCAAGAAGAATCAAGGTTGGTGGCAAGAGGCGTTGGTCAAAGTTCAAAGAATGAAGACATTCATGTTCTCGCCTCCCATGTATCAAAGAAGAAAGGAAAAGATGGAAGGAAAGGATTCTTCAAGAGGAATCGGGACAAGGGAAATGATGATGCACCTCCATTTAAGAAGAAGAGGGATATGTCCAAGATTCAATGTTTTAGGTGTGACAAGTTTGGGCACTTTGCCAAGTATTGTCCAACTAGACCTAAGCAACAGGTCACCATTGTGGATGTTGATGATGCCTCTCATCAAAAGGATTCAAGTGAATATTTTTTCTATTCGACATTATCAAGTAGTGTACCTTTCGACACCAACACTTGGATAATCAACAGTGGTGCTTCACGACACATCACCGGCTTCAAGGAGCACTTATCAAGTTTGGTGGAAAATGAGTCTTCTGAACAAGTCATCATTGGAGATGATGCTAGCTACTCCATGAAAGGGATTGGGACCTCTACACTTCACTTGGATTCTGGCATATCACTTCAATTGGGTAATGTTCTTTATGTTCCTAGAATCAAGCACAATCTTTTTTCTATATCAACTTTGGATGATAAAGGATATCAAGTTGTCTTCTCCAAAGGAAAAGTTCTAGTGTGGATGGAGAACTCTAGATTCAAGGATGCTCAAGTAATTGGAGTTAGACATGAAAACCTTTACAAGGTTTGCACACATTCTTGATTTATGTGGTCCCATGTCTGTTTCGTCTCCGAGTGGATTCTTGTATTATGTTTTGTTTATTGATGACCACTCTAGGAAGACTTGGATTTATTTTTTGAAATCTAAAGAGTCTGAGGAAGTGTTGGATAGGTTTAAAGAGTTTAAAGCTTTGGTAGAAAATCTTTCTGGTAAAAGAATTAAGGTCCTCAGATCTGACAATGGTGGAGAATACACCTTTGGTAGTTTTCAGAATTTTTGTATTGATGCAGGGATTAAGAGGGAGTTTTGTGTTCCCTATAATCCTCAACAAAATGGTGTTGCAGAAAGAAAGAACAGGATAATCGTGGAAGCAACAAAGGCCATGATTCATGATCAATATTTGCAAACCTTCTTGTGGGCAGAAGCTTCCAGGACAGCTGTATATGTTCAAAATAGAAGTCCTCATAAGATCTTGGAGAATATGACTCCAGAAGAAGCCTTTACAGGAAAGATGCTTGAAGTCACTCACTTGAAGATCTTTGGATGTCCTGTCTATATTCATGTTCCCAAGGAAAAGAGAACCAAGTTGGAGCCTTTTGGAAAGAAGGGAATATTTGTGGGCTACAGTGAGACATAAAAAGCCTACAAAATATACATTCCAGGTCAGAAGTTGATCGAGATCGGTAGGGATGTCACATTCGAGGAAGATGTTGCATTCAAGAAATCCAAGGGGATTCATATGGAGATTGATAATGAAGAGTCTCCTTAGGATATGGAAGTTGACCATACTCCTGAGATTCAGAGGGAGACTTTAGAACCAAAAGAAGATATTGATCCTATTGAACCCTTGGAACCTACTGATGGGCCTACTGACATTGTTATTGGGAGAAAGAGACCTCTATGGGCTAAGCGTACTATGCAAGAAGCTGAAAGTTTTGCAGCTCCTAGAGGCACATTCAGAGAAAGCAAAAGGCCACATAAGTTCTCCAGTTATGTTGCCTTGATGAGTTAGATTATAGAATCCGAGCCTACCTATGTTGAGGAAGCATCTAGTCATCAAGTTTGGGGAGATGCTATGATAGAGGAGTATCAGTCAATTCCTAAGAATGATGTTTGGGACATTGTTCCTAGACCCGAGGGCAAGTCTGTGGTATCTTCTAAATGGCTATTCAAGATTAAGCATGCAACAGATGGAAGCATTGAGAAGTACAAAGCAAGATTTGTGGCTCATGGTTTTTCTCAGAAAGAGGGAGTTGATTACGAAGAAACCTTTGCTCCCGTTGCTCGCTATACTTCTGTCAGAACCATCATTGCTATTGCTGCATCTAAAGGATGGAAGATTCACCAGATGGATGTGAAGACAACCTTTCTCAATGGAGTGATTGAGGAAGAGGTTTATATAGAGCAACCTGATGGATTTGAGGTTCATGGAAAGGAGTCACATGTTTTCAAACTAAAGAAGGCCTTGTATGGTCTTA
Organism: Sequoia sempervirens; assembly: GCA_007258455.2. Classification (NCBI taxonomy): domain Eukaryota; kingdom Viridiplantae; phylum Streptophyta; class Pinopsida; order Cupressales; family Cupressaceae; genus Sequoia; species Sequoia sempervirens. The sequence continues at coordinate 290,439,812 of VDFB02086081.1, forward strand.
AGTAGGCTCCTCGTGCTTGGTACGAAAGAATTGATCGTTACCTGTCAAGCTTGGGTTTCTTGAAGAATGATGCTGATTCAAATCTCTACTTCAAGGTAATCAATGGTGATGCACTAATTTTGGTTTTATATGTTGATGATTTGATCCTTACTGGAGAAGATCACCTAATTCTTGAGTGTAAGGAGTTGACTTTTGAATTTGAGATGAAGGACCTTGGGCTCATGCATTACTTCCTTGTCTTAGAAGTCTAGCAGAAACCAGATCAGATGATTCTAAGTCAAGGGAAGTACACCATTGACATACTTAAGAGATTTGGCATGATGGATTGCAAATCCATGTCTACACCTATGGAGACCAACCTACATAAGTTGAAGGAGGCTGCAACTAATTCAGACTTCGTGGATCCTACATTGTACATACAACTTATTGGATCTTTGATGTATCTAGTTAACACTAGACCTGACATTTTTTATGCAATAAGTGCACTTAGCCAGTCTATGTGTGATCCGAGACAGATACATCTTGTTGCAGCTAAACATATCCTGAGATACTTGTGTGGTACAGTTGGATATGGGTTGAGGTATTCTTTAGATGCAGACTTGGAGTTACTTGGTTTTATTGATTCTGATTGGGCAGGTTGTGTCACAGATCAGAAGAGAACCTCTGGCTGTTGCTTCAGTTTGGGTTCCACTATGATTTCCTAGTGTAGCAGGAAACAATCATTTGTAGCATTGAGTACAACAGAAGTAGAGTATATTGCAGCCTATTTGGCAACTCGAGAAGCAGTATGGCTTCATAAGATCCTTGCAAGATTGTTTGGAAAATCAATGGAGCCTACTATCATTCATTGTGATAATCAGAGTTGTGTGAAGCTTTCTATCAATCCTGTGTTTCATGACAAAACCAAGCATGTTGAGATCAAGTACCACTATATCATAGATATGGTACTGAGGAAGGCTGTACAGTTGAGGTACATCAGCACTGATGAGCAGACGGTAGATATTCTCACCAAGCCTTTCGCTAGGATAAAGTTTGTGTACTTCTGAGAGAACCTTGGCTGAGTAAGAGTCTCAGTATCAGTGAGCCTTGTTAATGCATTTTCCTCTGAGACAGAGGAATTTGAGGTGCAAGCCCTTGTTAATGCATTCTCCTCTAAGACAAAGGAATTTGAGGTGAAAGCCCTTGTTTCCAACCTTTGAGCTGAGTCATGGTGGATGTCATGTGTGAGACTCCATGACATATGTTGTACTTGTGTTTCACCCTCTAAGAGATTCATGGTGAAAGTCATGTTGAGGTGACAACATCATGCAAGTGATGAACACTTGTACTTACCATAGTATGGTTGTAGCCATTATGGTTGATATCATGTTGAGGCGATATCTAATATCACGTTGAGGTGATATTCTTCTTTTCACATCTGGTTGTAGCCAATGTGATGAGCATCATGTTGAGATGATTTGTCTTGAGCTGCTGGAAGTTCTCTCCCTAGCTGAGAGGGAGTGTTAATGTTATGGCAGCTTCGGGTTCATCCTTCCAGCCATGAGTGAAGTCATAAATCAATATAGCCTATCGGCTATTTATTTATATGTGTCATTTAATGAGAATTGGTGCCTCTCTTGGCAACAATATAATTTCTCTTGGGCCGACCTCCCTTATAATTTGTATTTATTATTTGTAATTATATTACTTGTATCATGGCCGACCTTGTATATGAAGAGGTGCAACCTCTCTCACATTTGTATATATACAAGGTCAGTTTCATCTATTCCACATTCATTTCAAGTTCAATTCATTCTATCATTTTCAAGTGTGAATTCCTTCAAGTACAGATTGTGAATTTATTCAAGGGCAGAGTGAACTACTTCAAGTACAGTTTGCAAGTTTACTCAAAGGCAGAGTTAGATACTTGCAGATTATTATCTTCCATTGCATCTTGTGCTAGGTGCAGAAGACTGGCCTTATAATTGGCCTCATTGTAAAGAGAATTGTTGCCACTATTTACATATATAAGAGAGATCTTTGTTGCTAGGTTTTTCTCCCTCAAAAGGAGGGTTTTTCCCAGGGTATCTGTTGTGTTATTGTGTCTGATTTGAATTTATTTATGTGCATTAAATCTGATCATTAAAATTTACATTCTATTCTTACACATTTTTGAAATAATATAGATAAGTTATTCAAATCTTTACGTGAAGTTTCCTAACTCTGATTTTTTTGAATTTTTTGCCACTTAAGGGCCTTTTTTTTCCATGATGATCCTACACACACCAGTAGGTTGAATTGTTATGGTAGGTTGAGTACTAGTGTATGTAGGGTTGGAATTTCTACCTTGGCTTTGAGTGCACCCCAAAGCTTGTGTAGAACTAGGGATGGTAGGGATAGTGTTGTTAACGGGAAACATAGTGGTTGAAGGAATGGTTGTCATGGGAAGTGAAGTATGCATACTAGGATCCTTATATATTGTTTATTATCAACACAATCAGGAAAAGAGCTAGAGAAACCAGGATCCACGATGAATTGTGTATCGCAGGATGACATGAGTCTCAAATTATGTCTCACAATAGTATTGCTAATGGGACACCAAGTTGTAAAGCTCATACAAGATTTCAAAAACTTGGTGGAAAAACCCAAAATAGAAAGAGGGCAAAGGGAAATGCAAGTTTTAGATTCTAGGGTAAAAGCAAGAAGTTGGGTACACAAAGAGGGGAAATTTCGGCCAAAAAAAATCTCATAGAAAATGCATACACGTTATTAAAAAATGTGTATGCGTTATGTTTCAGGTACTCGAGCCTAAAAAAATGCGTATGTACTAAAAAAAATGTACGCATTATAACACGTACGCATTTTATAACACACACAAGTCATTTATTTTAAAAAATAAATACCTTTTAGAAACACATACACATTTTGTAACTCAAAACGCGTACACATTTTAAAATGTGTACGTGTTTCTAAAAAGTATTTATTTTTTAAATAATCAAGAAAATAAAGAACACATATGTGTTTTGTAACACGTATGCGTTTTTAAAGTTTTTAATTCCCAACCCACATGTTGCCTCAGTTTTAGGCTCGGGAAAGGCTTGGCAACCCTACCCTTAGCCTTGGACCTACAACTAAAAAACTAAGGAAGATTGAAGAAGAATTTTAAACTTTGGCAATATGGCTAATGGACTTTTTTTTGAATCAATTTATAAAATTAAAACCCATTAGAGAACATGATGTCTACTTTCCAAATATATATATATTTTTATTAATATTGGATTATGTTTGCTATTTTTTAATTAATTTCTAAGCAAACTAGTCCTTAAACTTGAAATATCAGACTTTTTTTGTTTTTTAATAACTTTTTTTTGGTTAAGTTTCTTGTAAAAAAATTTATATGGCATCAAACTTCAGAAAATTCTCTACACAATGAAAAAAAAGATTCAAAAAATGTTTTGTTTAGGTCCAATTATGTTGTCTGTATATGTTGATTTTAAAAAATGACAATTAAGGCCAATAAAAATTCAATAAAAAAAATATATTCAATAAAAATTACAAAAATATTTCCACATCAATCTTCATGTTGTTATCTCTCTTTTCCCAAATGGAATAAGAAAAATACATTTTTTTTGGGTCAAAAAGTGGTGTTCGTACACGTGCTTGGTATGGTAGAAAAAAAGGAATTTTTAAGAAGTGGTTTTTATAGATCCCTATCAAAATTTAATTTCTATAATCTGGGTATTTAAATAATTTCCATATTTGGAAACTAGATTCAAAATGCTAAATTTCATAGTAGTTACTTTTTTTAATTTTCATTGTGTAAGTGCTTCAAAATTTCAGTCCAAGTGTGACAAATTCTGAAAAAACAACTAAAACACTTCCACTTTTTGAGCTTTTTGTGTACCCAACTTCTTGCATCAGCCCTCTAAATAAGGTTATTTATTGATCACACTATGCAAAAATAGGAAATGGAATGTTCTAAATACAATTTTGAATCTAAGCAATGCACAAAATGAACCAATTTAAGATAGATGCATTGAATTGAATGAAACAAACTCTGAAAATTATAACAAATATCTAACAGCGACAAACAAGAACATAGAAGCAGAGTTCTTAATGTTGAAAAATGTAGTTTAAAATATGAAATGGGACTAAACTTCCCAGAGGAGTGTATGAGTCCCAATCAAGTTTTTTATAAGGGTTGAAATACTGAACAATAGTCACCAAAGAATACCCAAAAATTAGGAAAAATCACCTGCACGAGGACTAAATCGACTAGACGGGCATATGAGTACCAGATTAGGGTTTTTGTATGATTTTTAGAAAATTATGAGTGAAAATTATGCTTTCTGGTTAGGATGATGTCTAGGCTAAGTGCTAATGTAGATTTGAGATGAAATTCAATGATGCAAGATGCAAGATTTAGAAACCCTAGATGCAAATTAACTAATTATGCAAAACCCTAATGCAAAGTTAATATAAGCTAGATCTAGGATTATGATGCACTCCAAATAAGAAAAGAGGTGTTCACGTCAGGTTCACCAAAATTTAACGACATAAATAGGGTGCATGGGGATAGGGTTCCTATTTCACTCTTGTTACATTCAAGGAAACTTTAAAGATATCAATCCAAGGATAAAAATGGGGGAAATAGATCTTACAATAAGGTATCCTAGGGTGTGTTTAGTGACTAAAAAGGGGTTCATCATCAAGCTAGCACTTGGAAAGACAAGTAACATGCAAAACCTATCACACCTAATGATATGTAAGACTTGAATAGATGACCTAAAAATGAATACAAAACATAACAAAAAACTAGAAAAGTACAGAGGAGCACTTGGAAAATTGTAGAAGCCTGAATGAAGAATTGAAATACTAAAAGTATTGAATTTAATGCACACTAGGACTCATACGTCAAAAAACATGTACTAAAAAATGCGTATGTACTAAAAAACATGTACGCGTTATAACACGTACGTATTTTATAACACACACAAGTCATTAATTTTAAAAAATAAATACCTTTTAGAAATACATACGCATTTTGTAACTCAAAACGCGTACACATTTTAAAACGTGTACGTGTTTCTAAAAAGTATTTATTTTTTAAATAATCAAGAAAATAAAGAACACATATGTGTTTTGTAACACGTATGCGTTTTTAAAGTTTTTAATTCCCAACCCACATGTTGCCTCAGTTTTAGGCTTGGGAAAGGCTTGGCAACCCGACCCTTAGCCTTGGACCTGCAACTAAGAAACTAAGGAAGATTGAAGAAGAATTTTAAAATTTGGCAATATGGCTAATGGACTTTTTTCTTAATCAATTTATAAAATTAAAACCCATCAGAGAACATGAGGTCTACTTTCCAAATATATATTTTTTATTAATATTGGATTATGTTTGTTTTTTTTTAATTAATTTCTAAGCAAACTAGTCCTTAAACTTGAAATATCAGACTTTTTTTGTTTTTTAATAACTTTTTTTTGGTTAAGTTTCTTGTAAAAAAATTAATATGGCATCAAACTTCAGACAATTCTCTACACAATGAAAAAAAAGATTCAAAAAATGTTTTGTTTAGGTCCAATTATGTTGTCTGTATACGTTGATTTTTAAAAATGACAATTAAGGCCAATAAAAATTCAATAAAAAAATATATTCAATAAAAAATTACAAAAATATTTCCACATCAATCTTCATGTTGTTATCTCTCTTTTCCCAAACGGAATTAGAAAAATACTTTTATTTGGGTCAAAAAGTGGTTTCCGTACACGTGCTTGGTATGGTAAAAAAACAACAAATTTTTAAGAAGTGGTTTTTATAGATCCCTATCAAAATTTAATTTCTATAATCTGGGTATTTAAATAATTTCCATATTTGGAAACTAGATTCAAAATGCTAAATTTCATAGTACTTACTTTTTTTAAGTTTCATTGTGTAAGTGCTTCAAATTTTCAGTCCAAGTGTGACAAATTCTGAAAAAACAACTAAAACACTTCCACTTTTTGAGCTTTTTGTGTACCCAACTTCTTGCATCAGCCCTCTAAATAAGGTTATTTATTGATTACACTATGCAAAAATCGGAAATGGAATGTTCTAAATACAATTTTGAATCTAAGCAATGCACAAAATGAACCAATTTAAGATAGATGCATTGAATTGAATGAAACAAACTCTGAAAATTATAACAAATATCTAACAGCGACAAACAAGAACATAGAAGCAGAGTTCTTAATGTTGAAAAATGTAGTTTAAAATATGAAATGGGACTAAACTTCCCAGAGGAGTGTATGAGTCCCAATCAAGTTTTTTATAAGGGTTGAAATACTGAACAATAGTCACCAAAGAATACCCAAAAATTAGGAAAAATCACCTGCACGAGGACTAAATCGACTAGACGGGCATATGAGTACCAGATTAGGGTTTTTGTATGATTTTTAGAAAATTATGAGTGAAAATTATGCTTTCTGGTTAGGATGATGTCTAGGCTAAGTGCTAATGTAGATTTGAGATGAAATTCAATGATGCAAGATGCAAGATTTAGAAACCCTATATGCAAATTAACTAATTATGCAAAACCCTAATGCAAAGTTAATATAAGCTAGATCTAGGATTATGATGCACTCCAAATAAGAAAAGAGGTGTTCACATCGGATTCACCAAAATTTAACGATATAAATAGGGTGCATGGGGATAGGGTTCCTATTTCACTCTTGTTACATTCAAGGAAACTTTAAAGATCTCAATCCAAGGATAAAAATGGGGGAAATAGATCTTACAATAAGGTATCCCAGGGTGTGTTTAGTGACTAAAAAGGGGTTCATCATCAAGCTAGGGCTTGGAAAGACTTGAGTAACATGCAAAACCTATCACACATAATGATATGTAAGACTTGAATAGATGACCTAAAAATGAATACAAAACATAACAAAAAACTAGAAAAGTATAGAGGAGCACTTGGAAAATTGTAGAAGCCTGAATGAAGAATTGAAATACTAAAAATATTGAATTTAATGCACACTAGGACTCATACGTCAAGCTGGGTGATTTAGTCCCAAATTAGGCTTTCTCGGTAGTAACAAAAATTTGGCAGTGTTAGGTTTGGACCTCCTAAAATTTGGAATTTTGACTGTATTGGGACATATGCTAGAAGTAGCATATTAGTTCTGCTTGGATTTTTAGGAGGATCAAGATCTGAATCTTATCTTCAATCTCTGCTCTTTCTTCTCAACTGAATTCTCAGATCTAAAATGTTGAATTCTACTCTATAGATGTCTTTTAGTGATCTTCTAAACAAGGTGACAACTTGGACAACTGTGCAACCTTGAAAACTTCTTTCCTATATTGCTCTTCAATGTGACTTCAATCTAAATCTGTAAATCACTCACTAAAGAGAGGGGAAAATGTTGTTGTGTTAGTAGAAAGGGGTTTTCCTTGGTCTAACCCTGTTTTGGTAATCAAACCTTGTAATGAAATCATATGTAAAGGAGGAATGATGAATGAACAAAATGTAATGTTTCAAATCACCATACCCTAGGAAAAAAGTGTTGCAAACATGTATGAGATGGCTCCAAAGGATGTAAATCTTGACTCTTGCTTGAATGATATGGATCTTGACTTGAATGCGTGTTTGAATAATAAAACCCTACATCACAAATGTTAGCTCGAAAAAAACATGACACATGATGACTTTGACATGATGATTGATACTTAATGATGCTAGATAAAACACTTGATAATTGGATGTTAAATGCTCATGACTTCTCTTTGTAATCTCCAATTTACTATAATGCATGAATACTCAAGGTGCTAGGTCACTTGTAAACTTGCTAGGTGAAAATGAGTGAAATTTAACCTTGTATTTATAAGTGTTTATGCCAAATTTCCCAAAATTACAACACTACAAGCTAACATTAGATTTAGGAGAATAAAATCCTACCATGAGTGTGAATTTAATTTAGGTTTAAGCCACATACGACTCATACACCAAAAGTTGTGTATGAGTCCCATTAGGCTAAGCTTTGGGATACATTTTTTAAGAAATGCTTAGATTGATGTGAAATTCATATCAGGACCCCGAAACATAGGTGGGACCCATACACCCAAGGTGGCGTATGAGTCTTAGATCACTAAATCTAGGCCATACAATCCAAAAATAGATGAATTATGATTGGATGCTGGTTTATGTCAAGATTATCCTTAGAAATACACATTAATTAAGGTTCATGGATGCAAAATATGACCAAATAAGGAATCAAGAATCCCAATTTATTAATGAAGCCCTAGATTAGTCTGAAAGTGTAAAGGTACACTTTACAACACCGTAAATAAGGAACAACTAAGTTCATTTAGTTTACAAGGGCCAAAGACCTAATGTCAATGTGTTAAACACATTACAACACTAAATCAAGGCAACATTATGCTCAATTCAATAGGGAGGGCCTAAACAAATTTTAAAATGTAAGGGGATACATTTTCCATCATTACAGTTACTATAATTGAAGAGCCAACGAGGAATACATGTAAGGGGATAATTTCATAGTTTAGAATTGTTGCATGGATAGATTGTAATCTTTTGAAGCTTTTAATTGCCAAGCTTCAACACAAGTGAACCAGTCTTTAAAGGTTGAACTCAGAGGCCAAGCATTCAATATGTATGAATTATTTTATGGAAAAAGTAATAGACACCCCAATAAGGTTGGTTAGTGCTCGTTGTCAAATGGATAAGGAGGATTCTACTTATGAGTGATTTCGTGTCACTTGGCTGAGTGAAGCTTGCACTGGGGTGTGTGTTCTTAGTAGCACATAAAAGATACCAAGTGCACACATACATATCTTCTTAGGTTTTTTACAACATTATTGGATCTTTAATTGCTAAAGAATGAGGTTTTGCAAATAACAATGAAGATGGTGAAGCCAAAGCTTTTGGGAGGCCTTAAGGAGGTAGTGGGTGCCACTCAGCTAGATGTTGGAATTCCAAGGCCATGGGACCTGGGCTTCTTTAATGCATTGAGTATAGTGGTCAAGATCTATAGTTTCTTGCTAGATTTCAAAGGTGACGACCTATTGCTTCATTGAACATAAGTGTTGGAGAGGGTGAGGTTTTTCAAGAAGTGGTTGCATATAGAATAAGTTCAATATTTTTCCTAGCTTAGTGATTTTATAATCTATCTATAGGAGTATGGTAGTGGATAAGTTTAAGTGTTTTAATTTTGACATATTCATTTTGTGTTTGCCTCTGAATTTGTGAGGAAAATTTGTAAACTATTTTTTGATGTGTACGGTAGTCAAGTGGTTGTCCCCATTTTGATAATTGAATCCTTTTTTGACTGCTGTGAGCTTGGATAAGCTCTCATTTGTACACAAAAAATGTAATCTCTTGTGAATATTAATAAAATACACTCTTACATAGAAAAAAGAAAAAGAAAAAGATGATTCCAAGGTCCTTTCAAATGTATTCTCTGCGAGGTTAATGAGGAGAGTGTGGCCTATCATATCTTTTAGTGCGCACTAAATCACATCTTTCCATGCTCTTTATGTAGTTCAATAATTTTTATAATCATAATTAATAAATAATTTTCTATTCATTACATCATATATAGTTTAATAATAAGATACCAAATTTAAATACTTAAAGTATAGAAAACTAATTATTTACCCAATATTTAAGTACATAGCTATAATAACTTAAAATTTTAATAACTACAAAATATTTACTCAAATTATTAATTATTAAGATAATTCTATAAATATAGAAAAAAATCCCCTAATTATTAAGATAATTGTTTAAAATTAAATACAATCCCCGTAACATTTCTTAAATTTGGCCAATACCTTTTTCCTTCCAAATCATGTGGTCAATAATTTTTGTAATCCTACTTACTAACTCGCTCTCTTTTCAGTGCATTATATATAGTTTGTTAACAAGATGAAAAATTTATGCACTCAAAATATATAAAACAATTTATTTATTCAATATTGAAGTACATAATTGTAATACATTAAAAATTTAATAATACAAAAATATCTACACAAACTATTAATTATTAATATAAGTCTATAAAATATAAACTATATCATAATTATTGTTGGACCAAATGTAATTTCTTTCTTTGACCACTTTGTAAAAATAAATGTCTTATTAGGACAACATAAGAAAGAGAGGATTCCAAGGTCCTTCCAAATGTGTTCTTTGTGTGGTTAATGAGGACTCTATAGCTCATATATTTTCTTTAAACACAACTTTTGAGAGGGTATTTAGAGCTAGTGTTGCTACATCTATAACCAGCCTTGAGTTTCCATGCTACTTCTTTGTCTAATTTTTGGGCTAGTTCAAACATACCCTACTTTTACACCTTTACTTTTCATGGCATGAGATATTGGTATCTTTTTTATTCTTTAGCAAATTTGGTTTGAAAGAAATTGTTGAATCCTCCAAGGTTATCAAGTTTTATTGGATATGTTAGCTAGAAGCTTTGGGACTTGATAAAAGAAACTTTTTTGGCTAAGTGTTTAATAGATAAAAATCTTAGCTCCTTATGATATTCAAATTTTAAGGTAATTATATTTCAGCCATTTGGCTGGCTCTACTCATTCTTGGTGTACAATCAAATCTTCTAATAAGGTGAATAAAGTGGGTAAATAGAATTATTCTCAATTGGATTTTATTAAAATAAATACTTATGGTTCTCCTCATGGAAATCCAGGTGTAGTGGTGATTGGTGGAGTAGGGAAAAATATGCTAGTTTTTTTAAATCCTCAAAATTAATACTAATAATTAGATGGTGGTGTGAGCCAACCTTCTAGCTCTAAAGGAATTATGTGATATGAGTTCAAAGACGATAATATATGAGATGGATTCCATGATTTGGGTCTCCGTTCTGGATAATGGGAGGTTTCATGAGTCTTCTTAGAGGTTAACATATTTTGCGGAGCAAGTTCTTTTCCTTTTAGGAATTCCATCTTTTTAATTCATATTCCTAGAGAATGGAATGTTGTTGCAAGATGTTTGGCCAAATATGTCTTTGATATTACTCACAATTAGAATGTCATGAACAACAAGTCTTTGTCTTCTTCTCAATCTTTTTAGTTTGTTGAGCTCCTTCATTATGATTTAGTTTGATCATTTTTGTATGTTTTTCTTAAAGATGTTGTATTTTGTTGGTTTCATGGTTTTGTTTTGTTCTTAAAAGTTGTGGGTTTGTAGAAAACCTCCTTATATTTTTATCCTACAGACTTTAATAATAATTATTGTTGTTTGGAAATCCTTTTGTAATTTTTTCTAGATTCATAATTAATACATTTATCCTATTGTAAAAAAATAACCTCACTAATTAATTTAAGGAAAATACTCTCCTTTCCTTGATTAATTAAAATTATGTAACACTACTTTTCTAATTTCTAATTTGCTCAATTTTATCATTTTAAGTTTCCAATAAAATTATTTTTGTAAGCAATTGTATATACATATATTATCATCATCCCACTTGATCTATAAAAACAAAAGCCAAGCTGACTCACATAACTTAAACAAAATATTTTATAAAATCTAAATCAAAATATTGAGATTTTACTCAATGTCTAACTAAGAACAATACGATAGATGAACACAATTCAGATCAATATAACTATGCCATGAAGATCTCTTCTATGAAAACTATATACAACCAAAGTAGCTACTTCTTCCCACCCAACCTTCCTACTCCTAGAATAGGCTTGACATCTTCAAATATTGTAATTCATTTATCCAATCATCTGTATCAATATCATTGAACATTTCATTAGTTCTTTATATTGAATAACAAAAATGGGCATTCACTGCCAGCAATTCACTGTTGGAAAATTCACCGCCAACAATTCATCGTCGCAAAAAATTCATCACATTAAAAATTTGCGATTAATTTTTCATGATGGTGAATTGCTGATGGTGAAATTTCCTTGAGGTGAATTGGTGGTGGTGAATTTTCTTAGAGCAGCAAAAATGATTATAAATTTGATAAAGAATCTTCCCAACAAAATAAATAAAATGTTCCTTTCCATTACGGGGCTCTGATTCGAACTCTACAAACCTGCTGACAAATCGTACGGAGAGGATGGCATCTCGTTCAAAAACAATGCACTCTTGCATGTATTGACCTCATTTTCTGCGTCATTCGGACAATCTGAGAATTGGTGATCGACTACTTTGGACGAAGACGTGGGACAAAGCTGCCCAATTAATTCCACGGCAGAGTTTTCAGATTCCACGGTATCTTGAGCTGGAGTAGAATCGATAAGCTCAAAGTCACTGCCGATCAGCTCATCCACAAAAGAGAGGCACCATAATTCTGGGTCTTCAACAATTTCTGAAGCCTCGCTCTGCGATTTGATTTCTTGATGTTCTGAAGTACTGTTGGGAACCTCTTTGTAGGTGTTGTTTGGTAATCTCACCGCAGTAGTTCTAACTGCCACAGTTCGTACTACACGGTGATCCTCTGAACAAGCTGATGGAGATTTCGAGGTTCTACAGATTTCTTTGGTTTTGGGAGTAATATATTATTTTCTTTCCAGCTTTTTCACCAGTTGAGTGTTCCAGTAATTCTTGATCTCGTTGTCTGTTCGACCAGGCAGTCTTCCTGCGATTAGTGACCATCTACATAGATCAAAGGAAAATGTCACGTTTAGAATATACTTGATATCATTCGTATTTTGTAACTATTCAATCGAGAGATTATGAAAGTACCTGTTGCCAAGTAGTTTATGCATTCTGATAATGAGCTCCTCTTCATCGGCAGAGATGTTTCCCCGCTTAATATCAGGACGGAGATAGTTCAACCAGCGTAATCTACAGCTTTTCCCACACCGCTTCAGACCTGGGAAAGCAAATTACCCACCATCTAAGCAATTAAGAGAACTACCGTTACTGGAATTTGAAGCTTATATCTGAAATTCAACTGAATAAACCAATGGCCAGATCTAGTCTGAAGATCAAATCATCCACCATCTAAGCAGTTAAGAGACCTACTGTTACTCGACTGTGAAGCATATATCTGAAATTCCATTGAATAGATGAGAAGTGAGAGCAAGCGTTTTATTTTACCTGATCTCTGTGGGAGATATCTCCATCCACCAGCGCCATGAGCTGAGATGTATTTAGTTAGAATCGAATCCTCTTCAGCAGTCCATGCCCCACGATGCAGACCTGCATCTTTCGAACAGCAAGGAGCCCTACCCATTCTATGCACTTTCCTTAACTTCCCATATAACTCATTTAATTTTATTGCGTTGGTGGGATCAATACATTGTCCCTTGAAGAAATCAACGCTGAATGACTGACTGGCAAATTTGTGCCGATTGTGTACAAATTCCGCAGTAGATTAGAAGTAGTCAATTGATCTTCATCGATTTTCTAAATCCTATCAATGACAAAACCATTCAATTTTCTTAATCCTATCAGTGGCAAAACATTTAGTACTAAAATGATTTCCTTTTGTTTTTCATGGATAGAATCCACTGAAACAAACTCAAGCTAGTAGAATGTATCTCCGAAGATAAACTTGAATCGAAGAAAACAAAACAAGGAAAATAGTATTCTATTCACAACAACTGCGAATAATTTTGCGAATTTATTTAAACACGAAGTGGGTGTACTTATCATGTTTTAAATGTTATAGAGAAGGCTGACAACTACCATTCTGAAATGCAGACCCTCTGTTGAGAAACCCAACGGCCAGCTAGGCACCAACACCAATGACGTATCTTAATATCTTATCTACACCAACCTTTTTACAATACAAGCTTTCCCTATATTCCACATGGTATACTTATTTATTCTAATGTAGCTTTCAAAGTACTTATGACCACCAACTTCTTACTTTGTAAGTCCACATTTTTACCATTAGTTGGGAGATCAAATAATGTGTTTCTATGTATATAGAATTTTATGATCTTGTGTTAATATTATGTATATTATTTAAATATTTTATTTTAAAATTTAAATAGTCATTAAGTAATTTTACATCTTATTTTTTCACATGGTATATTTATTCTCCCCATCCACATGGTATATTTATTCTCATGTAGCTTTCAAAGTATTTATGACCACCAACTTCTTACTTTACAAGTCGACATTTTTTATTGTTAGTTGGGAGATTAAATAATGTGTTTCTATGTATATTAAATTTTACAATATTGTTTTAATATTATATATTTAATTTAAGTAATTGATTTTTAAAATTTAAATGGTCAATGGTAATTTTACATTTTATTTTTATTAAAGGTGATAAATAGTTGTTCTATTTTTATTAATAAAAAATTATTTATGATAATTGCATCCAATGTAGTTCTAAAATATGATCAATGATATGTAAACAAGAGCGAATCAACAACTACATGTGAGAGGTTCATCGTTATATTGTGTCCACCATTTGTTTAAGTGTACAAGTCATTTCAAATTTTGGAGTTTGCCAAATATTTTGCTATGTGTTGCACAAAGCACAATTATACATAGATTCGAAATAATTAGTTTATTTGTTTGATTGTTAGGTATCTTATATAGAAATTATACAGATAGAGTATTTTGCCACATTCGATTTTTTAATGTAGTTAAAGTATCTTCCACTTATTCGAGGCATCTGTGAACAAAGCAACTTTGCTTTTAATTTTTTAGTCCTGAAGATTTTTTGATTTCATGGATGTTGTAGGATAGGGTTAGAATCGTAATCAAAGGTAAAGATTAATTAGTAGCAACCACAACTACTAAAAATCTAAACCCAAATGACCCAAATCCAAACAAGAAAGTGCAAAACTGTAAAGGAAATCAAATGAAAGCAAAGATAAATCAAACTCCCTATGCTAAACTTGATTCATCTTCCTTGCATCTCCTCAATTTTGTTGTGTATGCAAGTTTTCCCTTAGATTTTTTTGTATGCAAGTACCTATAAGTTAAAATGATGTGATAATGACTAGCAAGAATTTTGGAGATCATGGTTGTAAGGTTGGAATACGGGAGACAACTCTTTTTATAGAAAAAGTTGCTTAAATGGATGGTCAAAAGTGAAAGCCAAAAAGATGCCAAGATCAATGTTCAAGGTTGCATGCACCAAGAAGGGGTAGGGTTAGGGACAACTAAGGATAGATGGTCAAGATTGAAAGAAGACTAAAAGTGATCAATGGTGGAGATTCAAAAGAGAAAGTGGAGGGACAGTGGAGAAAATTAAATAAACATATTTAATTTGGGAGAGGATGTGGAAATTAAATAATTAAATTTATTATTTATTTATGGAAGAAGAGTAAAATGAGGATTTAATTAAAATGATTAATATGTAACTATTTAATTAAACATGGAGGAAATGGGATGGAGATATTAAATTAAATTAATTATTAATAGTAGAGTGAAAAGGTTAAATGAATAGCCAAATAATTAAAATAATTATTTAACTATAGATGAACAATGAAAAATGAATAACTAAATAAATGAAAATTTATTTAATTATAGAAAGAAATATTAGTGACGTAATTAAATAAATATATTAATTTATTTAATTAATCAAAGGAGGAAGAAAGAAGGATAAATGAATTAATTAAATAATTAAAAATATTGAATTAATAGAAGAAAGCGACTTGATGCAAAAAAATAACATTCAGAGGCTCGACACATTGCTTAGTGTCTACAAATGTCATTATAAGTCTTCATTGTTTTATATTAAAATCTATCAAGAAGGAAATTTTATGTAAATATGTGTTTGAATATTTCCTTATATTCAATATTTACAAATCTCATGTTTATGATACTACATAATTTTTTAAGAAATTAAATATTTATAAATACATTTTTGAATGTTGTCCCTCCATTCAAAATTGGAAAATCTTATGTTTGTAATATTTTATTTACATTTATTCTTTCTACACTTTGTTTATATGTATGTCTATTATAAAGTTTTAAATTCATTTATTACAATATTGAGCAAAATTGGTGAGGATGATGACATGTTCTTTGATTTCAACATCTACCAAGATTTAAAAATTTTAGAGGTGCACTATAAAAGATGATGTTGGGATTGTAACTTGGGTGATTTTGATGAAAGAGGTATCCCTCAATCTTTAAGACATAGTGAAATATAGATTTTTGAGACCCTATGGACTACTCTTGCACTTCTAGTATTTTTCACCTAAAAGGAGAGAGATAAAACCAAAAATGCTTATGATTCACTCAAATTAGGATGTATGCAATGTTGTTTAATGTAAATGAACTTAACTAAATTCAATTGACTAATCTAAATAATTGAAAATGAATGCAAACTAAGATTTATACTTTGTTTGAAAACACAATGCTATTTGGAAAAAGATTAAAATAATGAACAAAAATGTAAATTTTAACCAAAATGAAAGTTGTTTCTCAGAGTATGTGTGCGTAGAAAGTTGTAGAGGACTAGAGAACAATGTAAAAAGATAATGAAATTTGAACTTGGGTTGGTTGGGACTTGTTCACCACCTTGGGAAAATCAGTCCTAGATTAGGACTCTTTTGTACATAACCTATTTTTTGATAGCCAAGGATTTGAGATTGCATCTAACTAAAATCTACATCTTAGGGTAGAATCATTCACCATGCATGGAAAATTAGTCCTCTTTCTAATTTCTATAATCTCAAAACTCAACTCTATACCTTAACACCTACACAACAATTTTTGATGGAAATTTGATTTTGGATCTTAGAAAATTCTTACAAAACAACTTAAAAGAGTTGGTCTAATGGGGGGTTTCCCTTGGTCAAACCTCTATATTGGTAATTAAACCTTGGATAGCAAAAAATTTGCATAAACCCTAGCCTTAGATGTGTTAAAGACTAGGAAAAGATGAAATGTAAGAAATGCCCTATTCTATTGCTCTAGAACAAGACATGCAAGAGTAATTAAAGTGATGCAAGACCTCAACCCTAGAAACCTTACAACACATAAAACATAGGAATACAATGACATGTAAATGCTAAACACACACAATGCAAACCTTAATTTGAAGATAGAGTGAAAATGGAAGATGAAATCAATAGGAAACCGGGTCCTTAGGAATGATTTGGTGGCTAGTTGCACCTCCTCACCCTAGATTTCTTCATGATTCACCATAGGTATCCATCATCAACCCTTTTCAATGTTGGATCTTGACAAGAAAAGTGAGCTTCAAAACTTACAAAAACCCTAGTTTTCTGCCCTAAAACTTCAACTTTTGCTAATGAAACTTGTTGTAGAAGAATTTTCTCTTGAAAGATGATAAAAATATGATAGAAGATGATAGATAGATGTGTAAAATGACTTAAAATGTGTATTTATAAGAAAAAAACACCTTATTTTACCATTAATTAGACCTGAGAGGCCAACATTCATGAGAAATAAAAGTTAAATTGATTAAATTCTTGTTTAATTTTGATTTTTCCCTTAAAGGGGACTCATTCACCAACCTTGGAGAATGGGTCCCACACAAGGGGACTCATTCACCCAAGGTGGTGAATGGCTCCCTCTACTATCGTTTGAAAGTGGGTTGTTGGGGTATGATGTTATTAAATGTTGTTTGTCAGGTTTTATGTGATTTCTCATGTGAAACGGGCCTCTAGATCAAATTAATAATTCTGAGGGGCCTCTAAATGATTTTTTTAAAAGGAAATGATGTGAAGGGACTCAAAAGTGGGTCTACATTATGTGAGAAATTATCTCTTTTCTCAAGAGGGTCCAATTTTCTACTACATATTTAGCCCCCACTTTAGCTCCCATATGACTCTATGTGCATATGTAAGCTAAAGGACTCTAAAAAATGCACCTTACTACATAAATGGATACATATTCAAAAGTACGAGAGAACAAAGCCCCCAATGTAGTTATTTACACCACAACATTAGGAACTGCATCTTGCAACACACTTGTTAATTGCTCAAAAATATTTTTATGTAACTCTTAGGAATCCAATTTGAGGGTAGATGTACGCCCCCCCTTGATTTTGCTTGCTTTATAGAGGTGGAATCAAGGTATCAATCTAGCCACGCAAAACAAGAAACATCATATTGTAGTGAATTTCTAATTACCATGCCCATTAAAAATAGACAAATAATGATGTCAGGTGTGGAATCATGACTCCAATGCATCAAATGACGTTGAAAATAGATTACCCTAGCACCAGTTATGTTAATTTGAAGAATATATACATTATAAGTTTTGGAAAAGATGGTAACTATATGTGAGTGGGTAAAAGTGAAAAGAGATGAAAAGTGATGAAAAGAAGGGGAAGAAAGTAACATATCAGTTACTATTCATTTTACCTTCATGTAGCTTGAAAGCGACAAGTGAGAGAACAACATGTCAAGCAGATTAGATTACACACCTTCCCAGCTGGATGATTTTCATGAGCAGGTGTGTGACTAAATAATAAAAGGGTCTTCACAACCAATCAAGGCTTTTAAAGCCAAGAAATGCAATTATATGTACAAATAAAATGCAAAATCTAATGATATGACATAGAAAATTAAATTAAATAAGAGAAACAAACTCTAGATCAATAGAGGTGCACCTGGAAACTGAAGAGGCTTGAATGAGGGTGTGAAATCTTGAAAATATTAACTTTTAATGTATATTGTGACTCATATACCATTGGGGGAAATTTAATCTCAATTTAAGGTTTTGGCTTGGAAGTAGAATTTGGAATTGCTAAACTAGGATCTATAAAAAAGGCCTAAAATATGGCATACTAAGAATCATATGCCACAAGTGCTAATTTAGTCTTAGTATTAGGTTCATCTAAAACTCTGGTATCCTCTAGTGCTTTCTTATAGCTTCTCTCCTGCTAAGTTTCTAAGTTTGAAACATTGATTGAAACCTCTAGATGAGTTTCCATTATCTTGCAAGGTAGATGACAACTTTGACAACTTGACAACCTTGGAAACTTTCTCCAATATTGCTCTTCAATGAATCTTCAGCCTAGAACTGCAAATCACACATTAGAGGGAAAATTTTGTTTTTGTTAGTGGATAGGGGTTTTCCTTCATCAAACCCCATTGTAGTAATCAAACCTTGAAATTAAATGAAATGGAATAAAGGAATGATGAATGAACAAATAAGCTATTATGCAACTCACCAAACCTTTGAAAAAAAAAGGTTGCAATCTTGTATGTAATGGCTAGCATGAATGTAGATCTTGACTTGAGTGGTTGTTTGAATTATGAAAGCCTACGTCACACATGTTAGCTCAAAAATAAACATGATGAATGATTAGTTTTGACATGATGCTTGAATCTTGAATATGCTACAAAATTCTTGATAATCACTCTTGAATGCTCTATAATGCTCTCACTTGAATGCTCATAAGATTACTTAAATTTCTAGCTCTTGTTAGGAGAAAATATGTGAAATAACCTTCTATTTATAATTGTTTATGCAAAATTTCTTGAAATTATAACACTACAAGCCAACACCAGATTGAGGAGAATAAATTCCTACCAAGAATTGAATTCAAAATTAGGTCCAAGCTAAGCAAGGCTCATACACTAGTTAGGGCGTATGAGTCCCAGTAGGCTAAGCTTGGGACACAAATTTTAAGAAAATCTTAGTTTTATGTAAAATTTAGGTTTAGGCCTCAAAACTTTGGTGGGACCCATATGCCCAAGATGGCATATGAGTCCTAGATCACTAAATCTAGGTCATACAAAGAAAAATCATCAAATTAGGATTGGATACTTGATATGTGTTGGGATTAGCCTAGGAAAGGTGCATTAAATAAGGCTTGTGGATGGAAAATAGAGCCAAATAAGGCATAAAGAAGTCCAATTTTAGTAGCGAGGGCCCCAACAATTGTCCCACTTTAGTGAGAGGGGGAACTTGATTCAAAATCACACTAAAGTAGATGAATACACATCAAGAGGGGTCCAAATGAACCAATGCTAGTGAGATAGGATGAAACTATCAAGAGGGATGATCAAGTCCCTGGGATCAAGGTCCTATGGCACACCAACATAGGCACAAGAGAGAACACATGAAAATGATGTAAGGAACAAAAAAAAGGCACAAGAATACACTGCCAAAGACAAAAGGAAGAAAGAAAAATAAAAATAAAAGGGGTGGATCAAGCTTCGACTATTTGTCGCACATGTGGAATCTAAGCTATTTGTCTAAAAAATTTTACAAGTGAAACATGATTTCCACTATGAAAAGAAAATGCATGCTCATAAGGGCTAGTGGAACCTCATGCCATCCTCTAGGTGAGCCCCAAGTGGGACACATATGCACACCAAGAGTGTGCTCACACAGACAAGCAAGTGGCGGGTGCCACCAGCCTCACACAAACAAACCAAAGTTACACTTCCAACACCTCGATGGGCACCACCACAAGAGTGATAGGTAAGACCACGAAAGAAAACACAAAGTTTCAACACCACACAACACGGACAGCCTCCATGAAACAGAATTGATATTGTAAATACAAAAGGGCCAGTACACAATGTATGTTCAAAGGAGTCTTTCTTAGTTCATGTAAGGTCTTAACCTAGGGAAAATTGTGACTAATGTCTCCAAGAGAGTACCAATCAACTAATAAAAGATTTAAAACTTAGGGGATGCAATGTCTCACATCAAGCCACTTAGAGGAATATAATATGCTAAGAGAGATCATGCTCCTGAGGGACATCACCACAAAGTGAAAGACGCATCACATGATGTAAGAAGACTACAAAATGAAACATGAGTTGACAAAGAATAATACCAATGTATGCCCCCACTTTAAAGAAATTGCTAAACACAATGCCATGAGCAATTACTTTAAAGTAGCAAATGATAAATGCTAACAATAAAGAGGACCTAAGAGCTTATTTGGAAATCCCTATGCCAACTCATATGTTTCAAAATAAATCTACATCATGAAAAGGGGTTTCCCCCACAATGAAACTCCAAACACATGAGGGATCCATGGATTTAGGGTGCTACAATGTTATTAGAGAGCGCATAATTGTCATCATTCTACAAATATTTATTGTTCAGGAATAATGACACAAAGCGGGTGAAAACAAAGAAAAAAAATTTGGGTCATCATGGAAGAGACCTAAATGTCCCGACGCCTTGCATCATCCCCAAAGGGAAAACACAAGAAAAATGAAAAGAAAAAGGGAAAAAAATTTAGATCAAGATGGAAGAGACCTAAAGGTCTTGATGCCTTGCGTCATCCACAAAAGGGAAAAACACAATACAAATGAAAAGATAAATTTTTTATGACATAGAGAAAAATGTAGATACAAATAGAGGAATTTCACAAAGAGAGAGATACATTAAACAAAATAGTACAAGGGGGATCACATTATGCACATGCAATTACACAACATGAAAAATAAAATAAAGCAAAAGACTAGTAAGGCACATACAAGTCAACCTATTAGTAGTTCATCTGCATCCCAATCATGTTCATTTTATATAGAATGTGGACAACTAGCCAAAGGGATAATAGTAAGTGTCGAAGTAGGGTCATTACCAAGTTCAACACTCTTCCTAGGAGAATTATGATTTAATCTCATAGAAGAGGAAAACAATGTATTCAATTCATTATGCACTTCTTTATCAATTTTGTGAACCTCATCATTGTCATCTAAGTTAATCACAATAGGAGGTCAAATGATAATCTCCAAAAAATTATTTACCTCTAGTTGTGGTTGCGTTATATGATATTTTTGTTGTGGAAAAGAGGGAGACTCATTGTGTATTGCTTCAGTCATGTTTGGATGTTTATTTTCTTTATTATTTTTGTTGTTTAACCTTTGAGTAAGAGTACATCTACGCATATTCTCTCTAGTATTTCTATTTCTCTTAGTTAAATTTTCAAGTTGTGTTTGTGTGGGAGCGGGTCTATCAAACATAGGTTTCTTTTCTTCCCAAAGTGGAGGAACGAAATGAACCATAGGAGGATGTTCAACCACTTTCTCTTTAGCTTTGTAAACTTGTTTTATCTTAGGAGGAATGACAATGTTGTTTTCATTATCTCTTGGTCTTCTATAGGAGATAGGAAAAGGATCTATCTTAGGTTGTTTTTGGTTATTTGGAATGCCTTTAGGTTCAATCATGATTTTGTTAAGGATGGTAGGCTTAGTCATAGGTTGGGGCATGTTTCCAAGGGATAGCTTTGCTATGAATTTCACTTTAAATTTTGATAGAATTTGGAAAAATAAGTCTTCAAGTGAGGTTTGATAGGTTCCATAGGCTTGGGGCCAAAAAAGAAATTCATTGAAAAATTCCTACGGGAAGACACGTAACTAAAGCCACTATGGTGTATAGTAAATATTTTATTGTCAAGGAGAAACCTTAAGCATTTATGCACGATCAATCTAGATGGTTTCCATAGCATAGCCATGGATAAACTAAGCCTACATATATAATTGATCCGACATTGGGATGATGGAGAATGAGACATCTAATTGTTTTAGTCCATTTTTAAAGGAGGAGTGATTGACTTCCATTATAGGGAAAAAAGCAAAACCATTATGCATTTTTGTCCATGCTTTCAGCTTTATCATAGTTTCTATGGAAGAGTTCATGCACAAGTAAGCACCTCTTCAATGATCACATTCTCTCCACGATGGGATCAATTCATCCCATTAGTGGGCTTTACGCTGATCCAACTCGACTATGTAAATAGGATCATCGAAAGTGCATGTTAAGTATATACTTATATGAGAAATCAATGTCAGGAGGCTTTTTAGTTCGGCCCTTACGAGGTTTAATTTTGATCAATCCAACCATATCATCGATAGGAATTTGTTCATTAGTATCCATAGGACCTTGTTCAATGGTATCTGTGTTGTCATTATCAATGTCAACATTCATCATATCATTCTTCTTATTTTCACTAGCTTTGACAAATGAAATGTTATGAATAGGCATGGGGTTGGTAAAGATTTGCAAGTTTTTGTTGGGAGGGGCAAAAGAATTATTTCATTGATCATTAACACCTCCAATTTGAAGATGACCACAATCAATGAGGTCTTGGACAAGGTGTTTAAGATGCTTACAATGTTTTGTGTGTGTCCATTTTGGAGGGATAATGGCAAGAAGAATTTTATCTAAATTTTAGATGTAAAGGATTATTAGGATCAAGAGTTTTAACATGAGGTAGGGTGATCATTTTCTATTCTAAAAGTTGTGACATTGTGTTATGGAGGGTATCAAGTAGGGGATTAAATTGTCTCAGCATCCCCAAATGTGAAAGGAGTTGTCTTCCTTATAGCAGCTACTTCGGTATCAACATGTTGAGTTGGTTGAGGGGGATTTAGTTGAAGGAAGCCTTTTTTATATTTTCTAAAAGGTTGATAATTGTTTTGGTTTATGGATTCAGACTTCTCAAGATGGCCAGAGGTTAGTTTTGTTTCACGACTACTAATTGAGTTTTGATAATCATGAAGGGCAGTACACAAGTGTACAAAGGAAGGAAACTTCACCATGCTAAGTTTATCTTGTATCTTTTTTTGTAAGTTCTCAATGAACATCAATTGAAGGTGAGGATTAGGAATCTTCATGTTGATTTGGGAATAAATTGATTGCTAGTGTGAAATAAAGTTAGTGACTTTTTTATCATCTTTTTTTTCTTACATCTCATCAAATTGGATAAGGTCATCTTAGGAGTCATGTGCGCTTGGAAATGGTTTATAAAGGCCTCAAAAAGTTCATTGAATGAATAATTTGAGTTATTCGGTAATGAAGAAAACTATTCTAAGGCAATATCTTTCAAGGATTTAGGAAAAATTTTAGCCAAGAGCTTATCCTCGAGTCCTGACAAAATCACTACATAAGGCGACATAAGAAAAAACATGGTTAGAAGGATCTCCTTTCCCCCCATATTTCTTGAATCTAGTAATCTCTATGCCTTGTGGTATCGACATTCTCAATATCTACAAGGATAAGGGATTTCTTTTAACATAGTATGTAGGTTGGCCATTTTGATTTTGGTTTATGTTGGAAGTTTTCTTTTGAAGGTATGAAACATTTTGGAGAATTTGATTTATGTTAGCATCATTGGTTCTATTTTGATATGGAGGTGAATATGGTCGAGGTTAATGGAATGCTTATGGGAGGTAACATGGTAGGAAATATTACATGTGATGCCATAAAGGTACCAAGATTGCTATAAAAAATATCGAAGGTAGTAAAGATATTACTTGTAGGTTGCATCATTGTTGTAACTTGAAGGTTGGTATATGTAGGAATAGAGGAAATGGTTGTAGGAGGAGGACTTTGAGTTCCTCCTTGAATTTAGATATTGTTCCAAGGTAAAGCATAGATAGTTGTTGAGTTAAGATCTTTTCCAAAAATCTAAGCTAGGTTATGCACAAGATCAACTCCTTCTTCAATTCAATCATGTGATGTATGTTATCTATAGTGGGAATAAAAATGGTTTGAAATTTTTTTAATACTCATTTGATTTTATAGGTTTGCTAAGTCTTCATGGATTTGGATTATGTTTTCTTGTGGAATACTAGCAACCATTATTTCAACACTTGTCACACTACTTGAAGGAAAAGAGTTGTTAAGGGTATGGTTCATTCTTAGTGAACTAGTGTCAACACTAGTAGTGAAAGAGCTAGATAACCCAAGATCCATGACCATTGTGCTATCATGAGATGACATGAGTCTCAAAATTTGTCTCATTATAGTATTAACAATAGGACACCAAGTTGTAAAGCTTATGCAAGGGTCAATAAATGAAATGCAAGCTAAATGCAATGAACACAACATAAATAATATACTTTGATGCAAATTCAATTAAGGTAAATGCAATGAAATGAATGAAATAGAAACTTAGTAAATTGAAACAGAGATCTAATAGCAACAAACATAAATACAAAAATAGAGTTTTCAATGTTGTAAAATGCAAATTTAGTTCTAGCACGATACTAAATTACCCAGAGGGGGATATGAGCCCTAGTTAGGGTTTTTTAAGAGCTCAAATGTTATAAAAAATTCCACACAGAATACCCAAAAAATAGGCAAAACCACCTGTACTAGGACTAAATCTCCCAAAGGGGTGTATTAGTCCAAGATTAGGGTTTTTGCACTAATTTCAATAAATTTTGAGTGAACATTAGGTTTTCTAGTTTTAATGATGTCTAGAAAATGTGTAATTACAAATTTTAAGTCAAATTCAATGATGCAAGATGCAAAAATGCAACCTATATGCACTTTCACTAATGCAAGATTTAGAAACCCTAGATGCAAATTAACTAATGCAAGACCTAATGAAAAGTTAATGTAAGCTAGATCTAGGACTATGATGCACTCCAAATTAAAAAATAAAGTGTTCTAATGTATGGGTTCACCAAAATGAAACATAGAAAATTATCAGTCAATGTTTTGGGAGATAGAACAACCAATTTCCTACAAGTTTCTTTCAAGGAAAGCTTAGAGATCTCAATCTAGGGTTGGAATTAGGAGAAGAGATCTACAATAATGTGTCCTAGGGGCATGATTAAAGAATAAATGGAGGTTTACCACCAAGCAAGGCTTGGAAAGAAAAGAAATGCAATGATATGTAAATAACATGAAAAACCTAATGATATGATCTAGAAAATAAACTTAAATCAAATAAACAAACTGGAGATCAACAAAGGTGCACTTGGAAATTAAATGGCTTGAATGAGGGTCTAAAATCCCAAAAATATTGACTTTTTAATGAAAAATGGGACTCATACACCAGTAGGGGCAATTAAATCCTAGTTTAGGGTTTCGGGTCAGAACCAGAATCTAGAACTGCTAAACTAGGATATAAAGGAAAAGCCTGAAATCTAGTATACTAGGACTCATATGTCACAAGTGGTGATTTAGTCCTAGTATTCTAAAGGGTTGATCTAAAAATTTGGTATCCTCTAGTTCTTTCCTATAACTTCTCTCTTGTTAAGTATTTGAGTCTAAAACACTTAATTGTAACCTATAGATGACTTTCGATGATCTTGCAAGGTAGAAGACAACTTTGACAAATTGACAACCTTGACAACTTTCTCTAATATTTCCCTTCAATGAATCTTCAACCTAGATCTGCAAATCACACATGAAAGAGAGGGAAAAATGTCATTTTGTTAGTGGATAGGGGTTTTCCTTGGTCAAACCCCGTTTTGGTAATCAAACCTTGAAATGAAATGAAATAGAATGAAGGAATGATGAATGAACAAATAAGCTATGTTGCAACTAACCAAACCCTTGAATAAAAGGTTGTAATCTTGTATCTAATGGCTAACATGAATGTAGATATTGAATATTGATTGTATATTATGGATCTTGACTTGAATGATTTCTTGAATCATGAAAACCTACGTCACAAATGTTAGAATAAAAAACAAACTGTAGTAATAGAAAAAGTAAGCCTTTTCCCTTACTTTGTTTGATAATTGACATTAAAACTGAATTAATGATGTCTTGGAGTGGTGTTGTAATGTGTTCTACACATTCACACTATTCTAGGACCTTTATTTGACAAAAAAATTCCTTTATTGATCCTTTGCAATGGTTTTGTAAAGTGTTGTAACACACTTTCACACTTTTCTGGGATGCATTTGCTTAATTAAGCCTTATAGACCCCTTTCTAAACAAAATATACTTAAATTTTTACCTTGTTTAAGTGTTGTAAAGTGTTATAAGGAAATATCATGCTTATCTAGGTGGTCATTAATTGATTGTGGGTATTTGGAGTAATTAAGTTCTTTTAATTCAAATTTAAGCCTTAATTTTGACCTCCCAAATATCCATCTCGACACTTATAATTTAATTAATAAAATATTTAATTGGGAAAAGTTTAGTCTTGGAAAATGGTTTCAAGACCCATTTTCCCTAGGTGGTGAATGGATCCTCCCTTAATAGGACCCCCCTTTTTTCAGTTGATCTGGAATGGGTTCTTAGCCCTCTTTCAATCTCCTTAGGTTAGGTCCTAGTAAACTGAGCCACAACCCATTCTCCCTAGGTGGTGAATGGGTCCTCCCATAATGAGATCCCCCTTTTTGAATTTCATTTTGGTAAGAATTTAATAAAAAATAAATTTAGATCTACTATCGTCCTTAGTTATTTTAATTTTAGGGTTAATCTCCTAATTTAGTATAAATAAGGGGCTAATTCACATTGTTTCACCTAGTAAAATTTTTCAAGCATTATATAAATTTAAAGAGAGCATTATAGAGAATTTCAAGAGCATTCGTAAGGCATTTAAAGGAAGATTTCAAGAGTATATTGCAGCAATTCAAGATCATATCATCATTTCAATGGTTTGAAGTATTCATTCATGTTGTTGAGCTAAAGAAGTGGGTGTAGCATTGAAGATCTACTCTCAACTATTATTCAACTCACATTCAAGGATCCAAGATCTACATTCTTCATTTCCACTACATGTTAGTTTGTAGATTTACATCTGAAGGTCCATCATCGAAGGTGACATCAATTACATTATTTCATATTCATGCTTCATTTCATCATTTGGTTTAATTACCTACAAGGGGTTTGACTGAGGCAAGTCACCATTCACTAATTTTATTTTTTTCCCTCCCTTGAGTGTGTGATTGTAGATTTACAAGTTGAAGATCAAGTGGAGCAAGAATTGGAGCGAAATTGTCAAAGTTACAAAAGTTGTCATTCAAAGTCAAAAATCAAAGAATCAAAGCTACAAAATTGCACACTGACTTTTAGAAGTTGATAACAGGGAATTTGAGAGTGCATACATCAAGGAACATGACCCTGAAATCAATTTTCCAAAACCCTAAAAGGACACATTTATCACTGAAGGAGAATGAGTCCTTTGTAGCTCAAAAACAACTTTTTTGGCCAGGTACACAACTTTTATGCTCTAAAAACTTCCCCAATATTTACTATAATAGTTAGGTAGCATTTCTGATTATTATTTGCATACTTTTGCTCTCATAATTACACCCTTTTATAGTGATTTAGGGTGAAATTTTTTAGTTGTATATCCTCTTGCTCACGTATTTAGATCTTACCCTATTTTTCACCTAATCATTTTGGTGAACCCGACATATTGACCATTGCAATTTTCTAATTTTTGGAGTCTCTCATTGCATCTTAATTTAGATCTTCCATTTATTTGCATTTCCATTAAATTAAGATCTCATTTAGGGTTACTTGTTTTGCATTGAAATCTTTCATATCATATAGGGTTTAGATTTTTGCATTATTTTGCATTTCTCTAAATCTGAAAATTACAAAAACAAATCAGTCATTTTGCTTCTCATTTAGATCTCATAAAATTGCATTTTAAATTAGGCCTTGAATTTCATCTTTTCATTACATTTTTACATTGAATTTCTAGAAAATTTGAAACTGGAGCTCACTATCTCAGACCTAGAACTAAAAGATGTAAATAATAACTTGCAAATGATCAAAAAATATTTTAAAAATACCTAACCAGAACCCATTCACCTTTATTGGAAAATGAGTTCTTGATTAGGTCTGATCTGAACCTTCTAGCAACTGAAACAACATCAAAATTCATTGTAAAACCCACAAAAACATCTCAAAAATATCTAACCATGACCCATCCACTGTTCCTAGCGAATGAGTCCCTGTTAGCTACTATTCTGCATTTTCAAGACATTAAAATCTCAAATTTTAGCCTTTGTTTGGTGTTACCTTTCAGTTTCAGTTTCCTAATTTCTTGTTTCATCAATTTCATTGCATTTAGCTTAAATTGCTTCATTTAGTGCATTTTAAAAGTTCAAATTATGAAAACATTTCATTTTCAACTTGTTGCCTTTATTGTATGTCGATAAATTGCATTGCTTAGACTAAAAATTGCATTTCATTCTAATTTTTTGCATTGCCCTTTCCTATTCTAGGGTTTGCACACACTAGGGTTGTAAAAACTTGTAGGATCTTTACAACTTGGTGTCTATTTACCCAATACTATTATAAAGACATAGTGTGATCATGTCATCTTGTGATAAGCTCACTTGTCGTGGATCTTGGGTTTCCTAACTCTCTCTTTCTTATAGTGTTGAGAATCAATCCTCCATGGCTTATAGTTTGCATACTTCACTTCTTGTGACTTCACCTCCACAA
>VDFB02086081.1:290468932-290623224 GCA_007258455.2 Sequoia sempervirens
CTTATCTTGTATCCTATTTTGCAAGTTCTCAATGAACATTATTTGAAGGTGAGGATCGATAATTTGCACATTGATTTGGGAATAATGCGATTGGTAGTGTGAAGTAAAGTCAGTAACCTTTTCATCGTCCTTTTTCTTACATCTCATCAAATTAGCCAAGGTCACCTTAGGGGTCATTTGCACTTGGAAATGGTTAATAAAGGCCTTAGTAAGTTCTTTGAATGATCAAATTGAGTTATTTAGTAATGAGGAAAACCATTCTAAGGAAGTTTCTTTCAAGGATCTAGGGAATAGTTTAGCCAAAAGTTTATCCTCAAAGATGAAATCACTACATAGAGTGGTAAAAGTAAAAACATGGTTAAAAAGATCTTCTTTCCCACCATATTTCTCAAATCAAGGAACCTCTACACCTTGTGGCATTTTCTCTCTCAATATATCCAAAGATAAGGGATTGGTTTTGATGTATTATGGAGGTTGACCATTGTTGTTTTGATTTAAGGTTAAAACTTGTTGTTGGAGGGATGCCATGCTTTGTAAAAGTGTGTTAATGATAGTTTTATTATTGTTGTAAGGTGGAGGGGTATAAGGTGGAGTAGCTTATGTATGTGGAGGACAAGTGAATTGCAAACTTAGGATGGAGGAGGTTTGAGGAGATATTGTAGCTGAAGGCAAAAAGGTAGAGGAATTCCCTATAGAAATAACTAAGGAAGTGTTCTCACTACTAGTGGGGGTATGTGTAGGATCATGATGGGCCACAAAGTGGCGATATGATGGGTATGTGTAGGGTATGTGGCTGACGACTTTTTTCTTACCCAAAATTGATGAAACGAAAAGGGATTTTAAAGGAGATTCTCAGCTTTCCACCAATATAAATTATGCTTTACTTTGAATTTAATAAATAATTATTATTCATTTTCTATTTGAATTATGACTAAAGTCTTGATTGATAGGTTGATTGAAAAACATCTATAGTTTTCAAATGGTATCACATTTTTTGAATCTAAAACATGTATCACATTCTATGCTTTGCATACTATAGGATTAAAAAAAATGATTTTCATGAAGTTTTGACCAAGTTAAGGTGGCCATACATATAAGTTTTTATATTTTTTAAAAGTTGTAATAAAAAATTCATAATTAATTATTTACTTGGAAAAAAATTATAAAAAAAATGCATCACATCGGGACATGAGTCCTCTACTTATATCAAAAATATTACCATTTTATTGTGGTTAGGGTGGTCAGAAAGACACCTACTTATTTTTTCCTTGAAATTTAAGTACTACTGCATTGAAATTTCAAATTTTCACCAAATAGATTTTAAAAAAAAAAAACCTAGTAGTTTAGAAACTACATTCAATTTTCTACAAATTCTATGTTAATGTTATGGTAGCTTCGGGTTCATCCTTCTAGCCATGAGTGAGGACATAAATCAATATAGCCTATCGGCTATTTATTTATATGTGTCATTTAATGAGAATGGGCCCCTCTCTTGGAAACAATATAATTTCTCTTAGGTCGACCTCCCTTATAATTTGTATTTATTAATTGTAATTATATTACTTGTATCATGGCCGACCTTGTATATGAATAGGTGCGACCTCTCTCACATCTATATATATACAAGGTCAGTTTCATCTATTACACATTCATTTCAAGTTCGATTCATTCTATCATTTTCGAGTGCGAATTCCTTCAAGTATAGATTGTGAATTTATTCAAGGGCAGAGAGAACTCCTTCAAGTACAGTTTGCGAGTTTACTCAAAGGAAGAGTTAGATACTTGCAGATTATTATCTGCCATTGCATCTTGTGTTAGGTGTAGAAGATTGGCCTTATAATTGGCCTCATTGTAAAGAGAATTGTTGCCACTATTTACATATATAAGAGAGATATTTGTTGTTAGGCTTTTCTCCCTCAAGAGTAGGGTTTTCCCAGGGTATCTGCTATGTTATTGTGTCTGATTTGAATTTATTTCTATGCAATAAATTTGATCATTAAAATTTACATGGTATCAGAGTGGGTTTGAGAGGTTCGTGATCAAATTATTTCTAATAAGCAATACCCTAGTTGTTCATCTATCTACATTAGTCAAGATGGTGAATGGTTTGAAGATCAAGGATAGACTCGAGGGTGCATCCAGCTTCACATCATGGAGGTTTAGGATCATGCTTACCTTGCATGAAAATTACTTGGGTGAGTTCATAGAGTCCAGCGTTCCTGAACTTGAGGAGGAAGAAGGGAAGTTACAATGGGTGAAGAAAGATGTTAAAGCAATGAAGATATTAGTTGATTCCATCAAGGATCATATTGTGCCTATCATCTCTAAGTTGAAGACACTGAGAGATATGTTCAAAACATTGGAAGAGATGTACAAAATCAACAATACTAGTCGAGCACTTGCATTGAAGCAACAACTTCATCATGTGAAGATGGCGAAAGGTGAATCAGTGATTGCATAATTTATGAGGATTGCAGATTTGAGAGATTAGCTCTCAACAATAGGGCATATGGCTGATGAAAAAGACCTAACTATGCTTGCTCTCAATGGTCTACCTTTGTCTTGGGAATATTACATTCAGGGAATCAGTGTGAGATTGAAATTACCTATGTTTGATTGCCTAAGATCTGATTGCATTCAAGAAGAATCAAGGTTGGTGGCAAGAGGCATTGGTCAAAGTTCAAAGAATGAAGACATTCATGTTCTCGCCTCCCATGCATCAAAGAAGAAAGGAAAAGATGGAAGGAAAGGATTCTTCAAGAGGAATCGGGACAAGGGAAATGATGATGCACCTCCATTTAAGAAGAAGAGGGATATGTCCAAGATTCAATGTTTTAGGTGTGACAAGTTTGGGCACTATGCCAAGTATTGTCCAACTAGACCTAAGCAACAGGTCACCATTGCGGATGTTGATGATGCCTTTCATCAAAAGGATTCAAGTGAATATTTGTTCTATTTGGCATTATCAAGCAGTGTACCTTCCGACACCAACACTTCCAGGATAATCAACAGTGGTGCTTCATGACACATCACCGACTTCAAGGAGCACTTATCAAGTTTGGTGGAAAAGGAGTCTTTTGAACAAGTCATCATTGGAGATGTTGCTAGCTACTCTGTGAAAGGAATTGGGACCTCTACACTTCACTTGGATTCTAGCATATCACTTCAATTGGGTAATGTTCTTTATGTTCCTGGAATCAAGCGCAATCTTATTTCTATATCAACTTTGGAAGATAAAGGATATCAAGTTGCCTTCTCCAAAGGAAAAGTTCTAGTGTGGATGGAGAACTCTAGATTCAAGGATGCTCAAGTAATTGGAGTTATACATGAAAACATTTACAAGGTTTGCACACATTCTTTACAAGCTTTGGTTCATGACTCTTCAAGTCTTTGTGATCTTTGGCATCGAAGATTGGCTCACTTACACTTCTGAGCCTTACCTATCATGGAGAAGATGGTGGCGGGCCCTCCTAAGTTCAACCAGGAGCACAAAGGTACTTGCAAGGGCTGCACATTGGGTAATAATATAAAAGCCCCTTTTCATAGTAGAGAAAATAGATCTAAGTGTATTTTAGACCTTATTCATTCTGATTTATGTGGTCCCATGTTTGTTTCGTCTTCAAGTGGATTCTTGTATTATGTTTTGTTTATTGATGACCACTCTAGGAAGACTTGGATTTATTTTTTGAAATCTAAAGAGTCTGAGGAAGTGTTGGATAGGTTTAAAGAGTTTAAAGCTTTGGTAGAAAATCTTTCTGGTAAAAGAATTAAGGTCCTCAGATTTGACAATGGTGGAGAATACACCTCTGGTAGTTTTCAAATTTTTTGTATTGATGCAGGGATTAAGAGGGAGTTTTGTGTTCCCTATAATCCTCAACAAAATGGTGTTGTACAAAGAAAGAATAGGACAATCGTGGAAGCATCAAAGGCCATGATTCATGATCAAGATTTGCAAACCTTCTTGTAGGCAGAAGCTTCCAGGACAGCTGTATATGTTCAAAATAGAAGTCCTCATAAGATCTTGGAGAATATGACTCCAGAAGAAGCCTTTACAGGAAAGAAGCTTGAAGTCAGTCACTTGAAGATCTTTGGATGTCCTGTCTATATTCATGTTCCCAAGGAAAAGAGAACCAAGTTGGAGCCTTCTGGCAAGAAAGGAATATTTGTGGGCTACAGTGAGACATCAAAATCCTATAGAATATACATTCTAGGTCAGAAGTTGATCAAGATTAGTAGGGATGTCACATTCAAGGAAGATGTTGCATTCAAGAGATCCAGGGGGATTCATATGGAGATTGATAATGAAGAGTCTCCTCAGGATATGGAAGTTGACCATACTCCTGAGATTCAGAGGGAGACTTCGGAACCAAAAGAAGATATTGATCCCGTTGAACCCTTGGAACCTACTGATGGGCCTACTGACATTGTTATTGGGAGAAAGAGACCTCTATGGGCTAAGCATACTATGTAAGAAGCTGAAAGTTTTGTAGCTCATAGAGGCACATTTAGAGAAAGCAAAAGGCCACATAAGTTCTCCAATTATGTTGCCTTGATGAGTTAGATTATAGAATCTGAGCCTACCTATGTTGAGGAAGCATCTAGTCATCAAGTTTGGAGAGATGCTATGACAGAGGAGTATCAGTCAATTCTTAAGAATGATGTTTGGGACATTGTTCCTAGACCCGAGGGTAAGTCTGTGGTATCTTCTAAATGGCTATTCAAGATTAAGCATGTAGCAGATGGAAGCATTGAGAAGTACAAGGAAAGATTTGTGGCTCGTGGTTTTTCTCAGAAAGAGGGAGTTGATTATGAAGAAACCTTTGCTCCTATTGCTCGCTATACTTATATCAGAGCTATCATTGCTATTGCTGCATCTAAAGGATGGAAGATTCACCAGATGGACGTGAAGACAACCTTTCTCAATGGAGTGATTGAGGAAGAGGTTTATATAGAGCAACCTGATGGATTTGAGGTTCATGGAAAGGAGTCACATGTTTGCAAACTGAAGAAGGCCTTGTATGGTCTTAAGCAGGCTCCTCATGCTTGGTACAAAACAATTGATCGTTACCTGTCAAGCTTGGGTTTCTTGAAGAATGATGCTGATTCAAATCTCTACTTCAAGGTAATCAATGGTGATGCACTAATTTTGGTTTTATATGTTGATGATTTGATCCTTACTAGAGAAGATCACCTAATTCTTGAGTGTAAGGAGTTGACTTCTAAATTTGAGATGAAGGACCTTAGGCTCATGCATTACTTCCTTGGCTTAGAAGTCTAGTAGAAACCAGATGAGATGATTCTAAGTCAAGGGAAGTACACCATTGACATACTTAAGAGATTTGGCATGATGGATTGCAAATCCATGTCTACACCTATGGAGACCAACCTACATAAGTTGAAGGAGGCTACAACTAATTCAAACTTGGTGGATCCTACATTGTACAGACAACTTATTGGATCTTTGATGTATCTAGTTAACACTAGACCTGACATTTGTTATGTAGTAAGTGCACTTAGCCAGTTTATGTGTGATAAGAGATAGATACATCTTGTTGCAGCTAAACATGTCCTGAGATACTTGCGTGGTACAGTTGGACATGGGTTGAGGTATTCTTCAGATGCAGACTTGGAGTTACTTGGTTTTACTGATTCTGATTGGGAAGGTTGTGTCATAGATCGGAAGAGCACCTCTGGCTATTGCTTCAGTTTGGGTTCTGCTATGATTTCCTAGTGTAGCAGGAAACAATCATTTGTAGCATTGAGTACAACAGAAGTAGAGTATATTGCAACCTGTTTGGCAACTCGAGAAGCAGTATGGCTTCATAAGCTCCTTGCAGGATTGTTTGGAAAATCAATGGTGCCTACTATCATTCATTGTGATAATCAGAGTTGTGTGAAGCTTTCTATCAATCTTGTCTTTCATGATAGAACCAAGCATGTTGAGATCAAGTACCACTATATCAGAGATATGGTACTGAGGAAGGCTGTACAGTTGAGGTACATTAACACTGATGAGCAGATGGCAGATATTCTCACCAAGTCTCTTGCCAGGATAAAGTTTGTGTACTTCTAAGAGAAGCTTAGTATGGTGGAGAATCTAGCCTTGACTGAGTAAGAGTCCCAGTATCAGTGAGCCTTGTTAATGCATTTTCCTCTGAGACGGAGGAATTTGAGGTGCAAGCCCTTGTTAATGCATTCTCCTCTGAGATGGAGGAATTTGAGGTGAAAGCCCTTGTTTCCACCCTTTGAGCTGAGTCATGGTGGATGTCATGTGTGAGACTCCAGGACATATGTTGTACTTGTGTTTCACCCTCTGAGAGAGTCATGGTGAAAGTCACATTGAGGTGACAACATCACGCAAGTGATGAACACTTGTACTTACCATAGTATGGTTGTAGCCATTATGGTTGATATCGTGTTGAGGCGATATCTAATATCACATTGAGGTGATATTATTCTTTTCACATCTAGTTGTAGCCAATGTGATGAGCATCATGTTGAGATGATTTGTCTTGAGCAGCTAGAAGTTCTCTCCCTAGCTGAGAGGGAGTGTTAATGTTATGGCAGCTTCGGGTTCATCCTTCCAGCCACGAGTGAAGGCATAAATCAATATAGCCTATCAGCTATTTATTTATATGTGTCATTTAATGAGAATGGGCACCTCTCTTGGCAACAATATAATTTCTCTTGGGCCGACCTCCCTTATAATTTGTATTTATTATTTGTAATTATATTACTTGTATCATGGACGACCTTGTATATGAAGAGGTGCGACCTCTCTCACATTTGTATATATACAAGGTCAATTTCATCTATTCCACATTCATTTCAAGTTTGATTCATTCTATCATTTTCAAGTGCGAATTCCTTCAAGTATAGATTGCAAATTTATTCAAGGGAAGAGCGAACTCCTTCAAGTACAGTTTGCGAGTTTACTCAAAGGAAGAGTTAGATACTTGCAGGTTATTATCTGCCATTGCATCTTGTGTTAGGTGCAGAAGATTGGCCTTATAATTGGCCTCATTATAAAGAGAATTGTTGCCACTATTTACATATATAACAGAGATCTTTGTTGCTAGGTTTTTCTCCCTCAAGAGGAGGGTTTTCCTAGGGTATCTGTTGTGTTATTGTGTCTAATTTGAATTTATTTCTATGCATTAAATCTGATCATTAAAATTTACATTCTATTCTTACACATTTTTGAAATAATATAGATAAGTTATTCAAATCTTTACGTGAAGTTTCCTAACTCTAATTTTTTGCCACTTAAGGCCCTGTTTTTTCTATGATGATCCTACATACACCAGTAGGTTGAATTGTTATGGTAGGCTGAGTACTAGTGTATGTAGGGATGGAATTTCTACCTTGGCTTTGAGTGCACCCTAAATCTTGTGTAGAACTAGGGATGGTAGGGATAGTGTTGTTAACGAGAAAGATAGTGGTTGAAGGAACGGTTGTCATGGGAAGTGAAGTATGCATACTAGGATCCTTATATATTGTTTATTATCAACACAATCAGGAAGAGAGCTAGAGAAACCAGGATCCACGATGAATTGTGTATCACAGGATGACATGAGTCTCAAATTATGTCTCACAATAGTATTCCTAATGGGGCACCAAGTTGTAAAGCTCATACAAGATTTCAAAAACTTGGTGGAAAAACCCAAAATAGAAAGAGGGCAAAGGGAAATGCAAGGACTTGAAATGAAGAGTGAATGAAAGTTTCAAATTCTAGGGTAAAAGCAAGAAGTTGGGTACATGAAGAGGGGAAATTTCAGCCAAAAAAAAAATCTAGAAGAAAATGCATACACGTTATTAAAAAAATGTATATGCGTTATGCTTCAGGTACTCGAGCCTAAAAAAATGCGTATGTACTAAAAAACATGTACGCGTTATAACACGTATGCATTTTATAACACATACAAGTCATTTATTTTAAAAAATAAATACCTTTTAGAAATGTGTACGCATTTTGTAACTCAAAATGCGTACACATTTTAAAACGTGTTTGTGTTTCTAAAAAGTATTTATTTTTTTAAATAATCAAGAAAATAAAGAACACATATGTGTTTTGTAAGCGTATGCATTTTTAAAGTTTTAATTCCCAACCCACATGTTTCCTCAGTTTTAGGCTTAGGGAAGGCTTGGCAACCCGACCCTTAGCCTTGGACCTGCAACTAAAAAACTAAGGAAGATTGAAGAAGAATTTTAAACTTTGGCAATATGGCTAATGGACTTTTTTCTGAATCAATTTAAAAAATTAAAACCCATTAGAGAACATGATGTCTAATTTCCAAATATATATTTTTTATTAATATTGGATTATGTTTGCTATTTTTTAATTAATTTCTAAGCAAACTAGTCCTTAAACTTGAAATATCAAACTTTTTTTGTTTTTTAATAACTTTTTTTTGGTTAAGTTTCTTGTAAAATTTTTTATATGGCATCAAACTTCAGACAACTCTCTACACAATGAAAAAAAAGATTCAAAAAATGTTTTTTTTAGGTCCAATTACGTTGTCTGTATACGTTGATTTTTAAAAATGACAATTAAGGCCAATGCAAATTCAATAAAAAAATATATATTCAATAAAAAAATACAAAAATATTTCCACATCAATCTTCATGTTGTTATTTCTCTTTTCCAAAACGGAATTAGAAAAATACTTTTATTTGGGTCAAAATGTGGTGTCCGTACACGTGCTTGGTATGGTAAGAAAACAAGGAATTTTTAGGAAGTGGTTTTTATAGATCCCTATCAAAATTTAATTTCTATAATTTGGGTATTTAAATAATTTCCATATTTGGAGACTAGATTCAAAATGCTAAATTTCATAGTACTTACTTTTTTTAAGTTTCATTGTGTAAGTGCTTCAAATTTTCAGTCCAAGTGTGACAAATTCTGAAAAACAACTAAAACACTTCCACTTTTTGAGCTTTTTGTGTACCCAACTTCTTGCATCAGCTCTCTAAATAAGGTTATTTATTGATTACACTATGCAACAATCAGAAATGGAATGTTTTAAATACAATTTTGAATCTAAGCAATGCACAAAATGAACCAATTTAAGATAGATGCATTGAATTGAATGAAACAAACTCTAGAAATTATAACAAATATCTAACATCGACAAACAAGAACATAGAAGCAGAGTTCTTAATGTTGAAAAATGTAGTTTAAAATATGAAATGGGACTAAACTTCCCAGAGCAGTGTATGAGTCCCAATCAAAGTTTTTATAAGGGTTTAAATACTGAACAACAGTCACCAAAGAATACCCAAAAATCAGGAAAAATCACCTGCATGGGGACTAAGTCAACTAGATGGGCATATGAGTACCAAATTAGGGTTTTTGGATGATTTTTAGAAAATTATGAGTGAAAATTATGCTTTCTGGTTAGGATGATGTCTAGGCTAAGTGCTAATGTAGATTTGAGATGAAATTCAATGATGCAAGATGCAAGATTTAGAAACACTAGATGCAAATTAACTAATTATGCAAAACCCTAATGCAAAGTTAATATATGCTAGATCTAGGATTATGATGCACTCCAAATAAGAAAAGAGGTGTTCACATCGGGTTCACCAAAATTTAACAACATAAATAGGGTGCATGGGGATAGGGTTCCTATTTCACTCTTGTTACATTCAAGGAAACTTTAAAGATCTCAATCCAAGGATAAAAATGGGGGAAAGAGATCTTACAATAAGGTATCCTAGGGTGTGTTTAGTGACTAAAAAGGGGTTTGTCATCAAGCTAGGGCTTGGAAAGATAAGTAAAATGCAAAACCTATCACACCTAATGATATGTAAGACTTGAATAGATGACCTAAAAATGAATACAAAACATAACAAAAAACTAGAAAAGTACAGAGGAGCGCTTGGAAAATTGTAGAATCTTGAATGTAGAATTGAAATACTAAAAATATTGAATTTAATGCACACTAGGACTCATACGTCAAGCTGGGTGATTTAATCCCAAATTAGGGTTTCTCGGCAGGAACAAAAATTTGGCAGTGATAGGTTTGGACCTCCTGAAATTTGGAAATTTGACTGTATTGGGACATATGCTAGAAGTAGCATATTAGTTCTGCTTGGCTTTTTAGGAGGATCAAGATCTAAATCTTCTCTTCAATCTCTACTCTTTCTTCTCAACTAAATTCTCGGATTTGAAATGTTGAATTCTACTCTATAGATGTCTTTTAGTGATCTTCTAAACAAGGTGACAACTTGGACAATTGTCCAACCTTGAAAACTTCTTTCCTATATTGCTCTTCAATGTGACTTCAATCTAAATCCGCAAATCACTCACTAAAGAGAGGGGAAAATGTTGCTTTGTTAGTAGAAAGGGGTTTTCCTTGGTCTAACCCTGTTTTGGTAATCAAACCTTGTAATGAAATCATATGTAAAGGAGGAATGATGAATGAACAAAATGTAATGTTTCAAATCACCATACCCTAGGAAAAAAGTGTTGCAAACATGTATGAGATGGCTCCAAAGGATGTAAATCTTGACTCTTGCTTGAATGATATGGATCTTGACTTGAATGCGTGTTTGAATAATAAAACCCTACATCACAAATGTTAGCTCGAAAAAAACATGACACATGATGACTTTGACATGATGATTGATACTTAATGATGCTAGATAAAACACTTGATAATTGGATGTTAAATGCTCATGACTTCTCTTTGTAATCTCCAATTTACTATAATGCATGAATACTCAAGGTGCTAGGTCACTTGTAAACTTGCTAGGTGAAAATGAGTGAAATTTAACCTTGTATTTATAAGTGTTTATGCCAAATTTCCCAAAATTACAACACTACAAGCTAACATTAGATTTAGGAGAATAAAATCCTACCATGAGTGTGAATTTAATTTAGGTTTAAGCCACATACGACTCATACACCAAAAGTTGTGTATGAGTCCCATTAGGCTAAGCTTTGGGATACATTTTTTAAGAAATGCTTAGATTGATGTGAAATTCATATCAGGACCCCGAAACATAGGTGGGACCCATACACCCAAGGTGGCGTATGAGTCTTAGATCACTAAATCTAGGCCATACAATCCAAAAATAGATGAATTATGATTGGATGCTGGTTTATGTCAAGATTATCCTTAGAAATACACATTAATTAAGGTTCATGGATGCAAAATATGACCAAATAAGGAATCAAGAATCCCAATTTATTAATGAAGCCCTAGATTAGTCTGAAAGTGTAAAGG
This sequence comes from Sequoia sempervirens, assembly GCA_007258455.2. Lineage (NCBI taxonomy): Eukaryota > Viridiplantae > Streptophyta > Pinopsida > Cupressales > Cupressaceae > Sequoia > Sequoia sempervirens. The sequence goes on from VDFB02086081.1 coordinate 290,480,164, forward strand.
TACACTTTACAACACCGTAAATAAGGAACAACTAAGTTCATTTAGTTTACAAGGGCCAAAGACCTAATGTCAATGTGTTAAACACATTACAACACTAAATCAAGGCAACATTATGCTCAATTCAATAGGGAGGGCCTAAACAAATTTTAAAATGTAAGGGGATACATTTTCCATCATTACAGTTACTATAATTGAAGAGCCAACGAGGAATACATGTAAGGGGATAATTTCATAGTTTAGAATTGTTGCATGGATAGATTGTAATCTTTTGAAGCTTTTAATTGCCAAGCTTCAACACAAGTGAACCAGTCTTTAAAGGTTGAACTCAGAGGCCAAGCATTCAATATGTATGAATTATTTTATGGAAAAAGTAATAGACACCCCAATAAGGTTGGTTAGTGCTCGTTGTCAAATGGATAAGGAGGATTCTACTTATGAGTGATTTCGTGTCACTTGGCTGAGTGAAGCTTGCACTGGGGTGTGTGTTCTTAGTAGCACATAAAAGATACCAAGTGCACACATACATATCTTCTTAGGTTTTTTACAACATTATTGGATCTTTAATTGCTAAAGAATGAGGTTTTGCAAATAACAATGAAGATGGTGAAGCCAAAGCTTTTGGGAGGCCTTAAGGAGGTAGTGGGTGCCACTCAGCTAGATGTTGGAATTCCAAGGCCATGGGACCTGGGCTTCTTTAATGCATTGAGTATAGTGGTCAAGATCTATAGTTTCTTGCTAGATTTCAAAGGTGACGACCTATTGCTTCATTGAACATAAGTGTTGGAGAGGGTGAGGTTTTTCAAGAAGTGGTTGCATATAGAATAAGTTCAATATTTTTCCTAGCTTAGTGATTTTATAATCTATCTATAGGAGTATGGTAGTGGATAAGTTTAAGTGTTTTAATTTTGACATATTCATTTTGTGTTTGCCTCTGAATTTGTGAGGAAAATTTGTAAACTATTTTTTGATGTGTACGGTAGTCAAGTGGTTGTCCCCATTTTGATAATTGAATCCTTTTTTGACTGCTGTGAGCTTGGATAAGCTCTCATTTGTACACAAAAAATGTAATCTCTTGTGAATATTAATAAAATACACTCTTACATAGAAAAAAGAAAAAGAAAAAGATGATTCCAAGGTCCTTTCAAATGTATTCTCTGCGAGGTTAATGAGGAGAGTGTGGCCTATCATATCTTTTAGTGCGCACTAAATCACATCTTTCCATGCTCTTTATGTAGTTCAATAATTTTTATAATCATAATTAATAAATAATTTTCTATTCATTACATCATATATAGTTTAATAATAAGATACCAAATTTAAATACTTAAAGTATAGAAAACTAATTATTTACCCAATATTTAAGTACATAGCTATAATAACTTAAAATTTTAATAACTACAAAATATTTACTCAAATTATTAATTATTAAGATAATTCTATAAATATAGAAAAAAATCCCCTAATTATTAAGATAATTGTTTAAAATTAAATACAATCCCCGTAACATTTCTTAAATTTGGCCAATACCTTTTTCCTTCCAAATCATGTGGTCAATAATTTTTGTAATCCTACTTACTAACTCGCTCTCTTTTCAGTGCATTATATATAGTTTGTTAACAAGATGAAAAATTTATGCACTCAAAATATATAAAACAATTTATTTATTCAATATTGAAGTACATAATTGTAATACATTAAAAATTTAATAATACAAAAATATCTACACAAACTATTAATTATTAATATAAGTCTATAAAATATAAACTATATCATAATTATTGTTGGACCAAATGTAATTTCTTTCTTTGACCACTTTGTAAAAATAAATGTCTTATTAGGACAACATAAGAAAGAGAGGATTCCAAGGTCCTTCCAAATGTGTTCTTTGTGTGGTTAATGAGGACTCTATAGCTCATATATTTTCTTTAAACACAACTTTTGAGAGGGTATTTAGAGCTAGTGTTGCTACATCTATAACCAGCCTTGAGTTTCCATGCTACTTCTTTGTCTAATTTTTGGGCTAGTTCAAACATACCCTACTTTTACACCTTTACTTTTCATGGCATGAGATATTGGTATCTTTTTTATTCTTTAGCAAATTTGGTTTGAAAGAAATTGTTGAATCCTCCAAGGTTATCAAGTTTTATTGGATATGTTAGCTAGAAGCTTTGGGACTTGATAAAAGAAACTTTTTTGGCTAAGTGTTTAATAGATAAAAATCTTAGCTCCTTATGATATTCAAATTTTAAGGTAATTATATTTCAGCCATTTGGCTGGCTCTACTCATTCTTGGTGTACAATCAAATCTTCTAATAAGGTGAATAAAGTGGGTAAATAGAATTATTCTCAATTGGATTTTATTAAAATAAATACTTATGGTTCTCCTCATGGAAATCCAGGTGTAGTGGTGATTGGTGGAGTAGGGAAAAATATGCTAGTTTTTTTAAATCCTCAAAATTAATACTAATAATTAGATGGTGGTGTGAGCCAACCTTCTAGCTCTAAAGGAATTATGTGATATGAGTTCAAAGACGATAATATATGAGATGGATTCCATGATTTGGGTCTCCGTTCTGGATAATGGGAGGTTTCATGAGTCTTCTTAGAGGTTAACATATTTTGCGGAGCAAGTTCTTTTCCTTTTAGGAATTCCATCTTTTTAATTCATATTCCTAGAGAATGGAATGTTGTTGCAAGATGTTTGGCCAAATATGTCTTTGATATTACTCACAATTAGAATGTCATGAACAACAAGTCTTTGTCTTCTTCTCAATCTTTTTAGTTTGTTGAGCTCCTTCATTATGATTTAGTTTGATCATTTTTGTATGTTTTTCTTAAAGATGTTGTATTTTGTTGGTTTCATGGTTTTGTTTTGTTCTTAAAAGTTGTGGGTTTGTAGAAAACCTCCTTATATTTTTATCCTACAGACTTTAATAATAATTATTGTTGTTTGGAAATCCTTTTGTAATTTTTTCTAGATTCATAATTAATACATTTATCCTATTGTAAAAAAATAACCTCACTAATTAATTTAAGGAAAATACTCTCCTTTCCTTGATTAATTAAAATTATGTAACACTACTTTTCTAATTTCTAATTTGCTCAATTTTATCATTTTAAGTTTCCAATAAAATTATTTTTGTAAGCAATTGTATATACATATATTATCATCATCCCACTTGATCTATAAAAACAAAAGCCAAGCTGACTCACATAACTTAAACAAAATATTTTATAAAATCTAAATCAAAATATTGAGATTTTACTCAATGTCTAACTAAGAACAATACGATAGATGAACACAATTCAGATCAATATAACTATGCCATGAAGATCTCTTCTATGAAAACTATATACAACCAAAGTAGCTACTTCTTCCCACCCAACCTTCCTACTCCTAGAATAGGCTTGACATCTTCAAATATTGTAATTCATTTATCCAATCATCTGTATCAATATCATTGAACATTTCATTAGTTCTTTATATTGAATAACAAAAATGGGCATTCACTGCCAGCAATTCACTGTTGGAAAATTCACCGCCAACAATTCATCGTCGCAAAAAATTCATCACATTAAAAATTTGCGATTAATTTTTCATGATGGTGAATTGCTGATGGTGAAATTTCCTTGAGGTGAATTGGTGGTGGTGAATTTTCTTAGAGCAGCAAAAATGATTATAAATTTGATAAAGAATCTTCCCAACAAAATAAATAAAATGTTCCTTTCCATTACGGGGCTCTGATTCGAACTCTACAAACCTGCTGACAAATCGTACGGAGAGGATGGCATCTCGTTCAAAAACAATGCACTCTTGCATGTATTGACCTCATTTTCTGCGTCATTCGGACAATCTGAGAATTGGTGATCGACTACTTTGGACGAAGACGTGGGACAAAGCTGCCCAATTAATTCCACGGCAGAGTTTTCAGATTCCACGGTATCTTGAGCTGGAGTAGAATCGATAAGCTCAAAGTCACTGCCGATCAGCTCATCCACAAAAGAGAGGCACCATAATTCTGGGTCTTCAACAATTTCTGAAGCCTCGCTCTGCGATTTGATTTCTTGATGTTCTGAAGTACTGTTGGGAACCTCTTTGTAGGTGTTGTTTGGTAATCTCACCGCAGTAGTTCTAACTGCCACAGTTCGTACTACACGGTGATCCTCTGAACAAGCTGATGGAGATTTCGAGGTTCTACAGATTTCTTTGGTTTTGGGAGTAATATATTATTTTCTTTCCAGCTTTTTCACCAGTTGAGTGTTCCAGTAATTCTTGATCTCGTTGTCTGTTCGACCAGGCAGTCTTCCTGCGATTAGTGACCATCTACATAGATCAAAGGAAAATGTCACGTTTAGAATATACTTGATATCATTCGTATTTTGTAACTATTCAATCGAGAGATTATGAAAGTACCTGTTGCCAAGTAGTTTATGCATTCTGATAATGAGCTCCTCTTCATCGGCAGAGATGTTTCCCCGCTTAATATCAGGACGGAGATAGTTCAACCAGCGTAATCTACAGCTTTTCCCACACCGCTTCAGACCTGGGAAAGCAAATTACCCACCATCTAAGCAATTAAGAGAACTACCGTTACTGGAATTTGAAGCTTATATCTGAAATTCAACTGAATAAACCAATGGCCAGATCTAGTCTGAAGATCAAATCATCCACCATCTAAGCAGTTAAGAGACCTACTGTTACTCGACTGTGAAGCATATATCTGAAATTCCATTGAATAGATGAGAAGTGAGAGCAAGCGTTTTATTTTACCTGATCTCTGTGGGAGATATCTCCATCCACCAGCGCCATGAGCTGAGATGTATTTAGTTAGAATCGAATCCTCTTCAGCAGTCCATGCCCCACGATGCAGACCTGCATCTTTCGAACAGCAAGGAGCCCTACCCATTCTATGCACTTTCCTTAACTTCCCATATAACTCATTTAATTTTATTGCGTTGGTGGGATCAATACATTGTCCCTTGAAGAAATCAACGCTGAATGACTGACTGGCAAATTTGTGCCGATTGTGTACAAATTCCGCAGTAGATTAGAAGTAGTCAATTGATCTTCATCGATTTTCTAAATCCTATCAATGACAAAACCATTCAATTTTCTTAATCCTATCAGTGGCAAAACATTTAGTACTAAAATGATTTCCTTTTGTTTTTCATGGATAGAATCCACTGAAACAAACTCAAGCTAGTAGAATGTATCTCCGAAGATAAACTTGAATCGAAGAAAACAAAACAAGGAAAATAGTATTCTATTCACAACAACTGCGAATAATTTTGCGAATTTATTTAAACACGAAGTGGGTGTACTTATCATGTTTTAAATGTTATAGAGAAGGCTGACAACTACCATTCTGAAATGCAGACCCTCTGTTGAGAAACCCAACGGCCAGCTAGGCACCAACACCAATGACGTATCTTAATATCTTATCTACACCAACCTTTTTACAATACAAGCTTTCCCTATATTCCACATGGTATACTTATTTATTCTAATGTAGCTTTCAAAGTACTTATGACCACCAACTTCTTACTTTGTAAGTCCACATTTTTACCATTAGTTGGGAGATCAAATAATGTGTTTCTATGTATATAGAATTTTATGATCTTGTGTTAATATTATGTATATTATTTAAATATTTTATTTTAAAATTTAAATAGTCATTAAGTAATTTTACATCTTATTTTTTCACATGGTATATTTATTCTCCCCATCCACATGGTATATTTATTCTCATGTAGCTTTCAAAGTATTTATGACCACCAACTTCTTACTTTACAAGTCGACATTTTTTATTGTTAGTTGGGAGATTAAATAATGTGTTTCTATGTATATTAAATTTTACAATATTGTTTTAATATTATATATTTAATTTAAGTAATTGATTTTTAAAATTTAAATGGTCAATGGTAATTTTACATTTTATTTTTATTAAAGGTGATAAATAGTTGTTCTATTTTTATTAATAAAAAATTATTTATGATAATTGCATCCAATGTAGTTCTAAAATATGATCAATGATATGTAAACAAGAGTGAATCAACAACTACATGTGAGAGGTTCATCGTTATATTGTGTCCACCATTTGTTTAAGTGTACAAGTCATTTCAAATTTTGGAGTTTGCCAAATATTTTGCTATGTGTTGCACAAAGCACAATTATACATAGATTTGAAATAATTAGTTTATTTGTTTGATTGTTAGGTATCTTATATAGAAATTATACAGATAGAGTATTTTGCCACATTCCATTTTTTAATGTAGTTAAAGTATCTTCCACTTATTCGAGGCATCTGTGAACAAAGCAACTTTGCTTTTAATTTTTTAGTCCTGAAGATTTTTTGATTTCATGGATGTTGTAGGATAGGGTTAGAATCGTAATCAAAGGTAAAGATTAATTAGTAGCAACCACAACTACTAAAAATCTAAACCCAAATGACCCAAATCCAAACAAGAAAGTGCAAAACTGTAAAGGAAATCAAATGAAAGCAAAGATAAATCAAACTCCCTATGCTAAACTTGATTCATCTTCCTTGCATCTCCTCAATTTTGTTGTGTATGCAAGTTTTCCCTTAGATTTTTTTGTATGCAAGTACCTATAAGTTAAAATGATGTGATAATGACTAGCAAGAATTTTGGAGATCATGGTTGTAAGGTTGGAATACGGGAGACAACTCTTTTTATAGAAAAAGTTGCTTAAATGGATGGTCAAAAGTGAAAGCCAAAAAGATGCCAAGATCAATGTTCAAGGTTGCATGCACCAAGAAGGGGTAGGGTTAGGGACAACTAAGGATAGATGGTCAAGATTGAAAGAAGACTAAAAGTGATCAATGGTGGAGATTCAAAAGAGAAAGTGGAGGGACAGTGGAGAAAATTAAATAAACATATTTAATTTGGGAGAGGATGTGGAAATTAAATAATTAAATTTATTATTTATTTATGGAAGAAGAGTAAAATGAGGATTTAATTAAAATGATTAATATGTAACTATTTAATTAAACATGGAGGAAATGGGATGGAGATATTAAATTAAATTAATTATTAATAGTAGAGTGAAAAGGTTAAATGAATAGCCAAATAATTAAAATAATTATTTAACTATAGATGAACAATGAAAAATGAATAACTAAATAAATGAAAATTTATTTAATTATAGAAAGAAATATTAGTGACGTAATTAAATAAATATATTAATTTATTTAATTAATCAAAGGAGGAAAAAAGAAGGATAAATGAATTAATTAAATAATTAAAAATATTGAATTAATAGAAGAAAGCGACTTGATGCAAAAAAATAACATTCAGAGGCTCGACACATTGCTTAGTGTCTACAAATGTCATTATAAGTCTTCATTGTTTTATATTAAAATCTATCAAGAAGGAAATTTTATGTAAATATGTGTTTGAATATTTCCTTATATTCAATATTTACAAATCTCATGTTTATGATACTACATAATTTTTTAAGAAATTAAATATTTATAAATACATTTTTGAATGTTGTCCCTCCATTCAAAATTGGAAAATCTTATGTTTGTAATATTTTATTTACATTTATTCTTTCTACACTTTGTTTATATGTATGTCTATTATAAAGTTTTAAATTCATTTATTACAATATTGAGCAAAATTGGTGAGGATGATGACATGTTCTTTGATTTCAACATCTACCAAGATTTAAAAATTTTAGAGGTGCACTATAAAAGATGATGTTGGGATTGTAACTTGGGTGATTTTGATGAAAGAGGTATCCCTCAATCTTTAAGACATAGTGAAATATAGATTTTTGAGACCCTATGGACTACTCTTGCACTTCTAGTATTTTTCACCTAAAAGGAGAGAGATAAAACCAAAAATGCTTATGATTCACTCAAATTAGGATGTATGCAATGTTGTTTAATGTAAATGAACTTAACTAAATTCAATTGACTAATCTAAATAATTGAAAATGAATGCAAACTAAGATTTATACTTTGTTTGAAAACACAATGCTATTTGGAAAAAGATTAAAATAATGAACAAAAATGTAAATTTTAACCAAAATGAAAGTTGTTTCTCAGAGTATGTGTGCGTAGAAAGTTGTAGAGGACTAGAGAACAATGTAAAAAGATAATGAAATTTGAACTTGGGTTGGTTGGGACTTGTTCACCACCTTGGGAAAATCAGTCCTAGATTAGGACTCTTTTGTACATAACCTATTTTTTGATAGCCAAGGATTTGAGATTGCATCTAACTAAAATCTACATCTTAGGGTAGAATCATTCACCATGCATGGAAAATTAGTCCTCTTTCTAATTTCTATAATCTCAAAACTCAACTCTATACCTTAACACCTACACAACAATTTTTGATGGAAATTTGATTTTGGATCTTAGAAAATTCTTACAAAACAACTTAAAAGAGTTGGTCTAATGGGGGGTTTCCCTTGGTCAAACCTCTAGATTGGTAATTAAACCTTGGATAGCAAAAAATTTGCATAAACCCTAGCCTTAGATGTGTTAAAGACTAGGAAAAGATGAAATGTAAGAAATGCCCTATTCTATTGCTCTAGAACAAGACATGCAAGAGTAATTAAAGTGATGCAAGACCTCAACCCTAGAAACCTTACAACACATAAAACATAGGAATACAATGACATGTAAATGCTAAACACACACAATGCAAACCTTAATTTGAAGATAGAGTGAAAATGGAAGATGAAATCAATAGGAAACCGGGTCCTTAGGAATGATTTGGTGGCTAGTTGCACCTCCTCACCCTAGATTTCTTCATGATTCACCATAGGTATCCATCATCAACCCTTTTCAATGTTGGATCTTGACAAGAAAAGTGAGCTTCAAAACTTACAAAAACCCTAGTTTTCTGCCCTAAAACTTCAACTTTTGCTAATGAAACTTGTTGTAGAAGAATTTTCTCTTGAAAGATGATAAAAATATGATAGAAGATGATAGATAGATGTGTAAAATGACTTAAAATGTGTATTTATAAGAAAAAAACACCTTATTTTACCATTAATTAGACCTGAGAGGCCAACATTCATGAGAAATAAAAGTTAAATTGATTAAATTCTTGTTTAATTTTGATTTTTCCCTTAAAGGGGACTCATTCACCAACCTTGGAGAATGGGTCCCACACAAGGGGACTCATTCACCCAAGGTGGTGAATGGCTCCCTCTACTATCGTTTGAAAGTGGGTTGTTGGGGTATGATGTTATTAAATGTTGTTTGTCAGGTTTTATGTGATTTCTCATGTGAAACGGGCCTCTAGATCAAATTAATAATTCTGAGGGGCCTCTAAATGATTTTTTTAAAAGGAAATGATGTGAAGGGACTCAAAAGTGGGTCTACATTATGTGAGAAATTATCTCTTTTCTCAAGAGGGTCCAATTTTCTACTACATATTTAGCCCCCACTTTAGCTCCCATATGACTCTATGTGCATATGTAAGCTAAAGGACTCTAAAAAATGCACCTTACTACATAAATGGATACATATTCAAAAGTACGAGAGAACAAAGCCCCCAATGTAGTTATTTACACCACAACATTAGGAACTGCATCTTGCAACACACTTGTTAATTGCTCAAAAATATTTTTATGTAACTCTTAGGAATCCAATTTGAGGGTAGATGTACGCCCCCCCTTGATTTTGCTTGCTTTATAGAGGTGGAATCAAGGTATCAATCTAGCCACGCAAAACAAGAAACATCATATTGTAGTGAATTTCTAATTACCATGCCCATTAAAAATAGACAAATAATGATGTCAGGTGTGGAATCATGACTCCAATGCATCAAATGACGTTGAAAATAGATTACCCTAGCACCAGTTATGTTAATTTGAAGAATATATACATTATAAGTTTTGGAAAAGATGGTAACTATATGTGAGTGGGTAAAAGTGAAAAGAGATGAAAAGTGATGAAAAGAAGGGGAAGAAAGTAACATATCAGTTACTATTCATTTTACCTTCATGTAGCTTGAAAGCGACAAGTGAGAGAACAACATGTCAAGCAGATTAGATTACACACCTTCCCAGCTGGATGATTTTCATGAGCAGGTGTGTGACTAAATAATAAAAGGGTCTTCACAACCAATCAAGGCTTTTAAAGCCAAGAAATGCAATTATATGTACAAATAAAATGCAAAATCTAATGATATGACATAGAAAATTAAATTAAATCAGAGAAACAAATTCTAGATCAATAGAGGTGCACCTGGAAACTGAAGAGGCTTGAATGAGGGTGTGAAATCTTGAAAATATTAATTTTTAATGTATATTGTGACTCATATACCATTGGGGGAAATTTAATCTCAATTTAAGGTTTTGGCTTGGAAGTAGAATTTGGAATTGCTAAACTAGGATCTATAGAAAAGGCCTAAAATATGGCATACTAAGAATCATATGCCACAAGTGCTAATTTAGTCTTAGTATTAGGTTCATCTAAAACTCTGGTATCCTCTAGTGCTTTCTTATAGCTTCTCTCCTGCTAAGTTTCTAAGTTTGAAACATTGATTGAAACCTCTAGATGAGTTTCCATTATCTTGCAAGGTAGATGACAACTTTGACAACTTGACAACCTTGGAAACTTTCTCCAATATTGCTCTTCAATGAATCTTCAGCCTAGAACTGCAAATCACACATTAGAGGGAAAATTTTGTTTTTGTTAGTGGATAGGGGTTTTCCTTCATCAAACCCCATTGTAGTAATCAAACCTTGAAATTAAATGAAATGGAATAAAGGAATGATGAATGAACAAATAAGCTATTATGCAACTCACCAAACCTTTGAAAAAAAAAGGTTGCAATCTTGTATGTAATGGCTAGCATGAATGTAGATCTTGACTTGAGTGGTTGTTTGAATTATGAAAGCCTACGTCACACATGTTAGCTCAAAAATAAACATGATGAATGATTAGTTTTGACATGATGCTTGAATCTTGAATATGCTACAAAATTCTTGATAATCACTCTTGAATGCTCTATAATGCTCTCACTTGAATGCTCATAAGATTACTTAAATTTCTAGCTCTTGTTAGGAGAAAATATGTGAAATAACCTTCTATTTATAATTGTTTATGCAAAATTTCTTGAAATTATAACACTACAAGCCAACACCAGATTGAGGAGAATAAATTCCTACCAAGAATTGAATTCAAAATTAGGTCCAAGCTAAGCAAGGCTCATACACTAGTTAGGGCGTATGAGTCCCAGTAGGCTAAGCTTGGGACACAAATTTTAAGAAAATCTTAGTTTTATGTAAAATTTAGGTTTAGGCCTCAAAACTTTGGTGGGACCCATATGCCCAAGATGGCATATGAGTCCTAGATCACTAAATCTAGGTCATACAAAGAAAAATCATCAAATTAGGATTGGATACTTGATATGTGTTGGGATTAGCCTAGGAAAGGTGCATTAAATAAGGCTTGTGGATGGAAAATAGAGCCAAATAAGGCATAAAGAAGTCCAATTTTAGTAGCGAGGGCCCCAACAATTGTCCCACTTTAGTGAGAGGGGGAACTTGATTCAAAATCACACTAAAGTAGATGAATACACATCAAGAGGGGTCCAAATGAACCAATGCTAGTGAGATAGGATGAAACTATCAAGAGGGATGATCAAGTCCCTGGGATCAAGGTCCTATGGCACACCAACATAGGCACAAGAGAGAACACATGAAAATGATGTAAGGAACAAAAAAAAGGCACAAGAATACACTGCCAAAGACAAAAGGAAGAAAGAAAAATAAAAATAAAAGGGGTGGATCAAGCTTCGACTATTTGTCACACATGTGGAATCTAAGCTATTTGTCTAAAAAATTTTACAAGTGAAACATGATTTCCACTATGAAAAGAAAATGCATGCTCATAAGGGCTAGTGGAACCTCATGCCATCCTCTAGGTGAGCCCCAAGTGGGACACATATGCATACGACCAGTATGTGCTCACATAGACAAGTTAGTGGCTATGGGAAAGTCATGCCTAATTTCAGCTCTCATACGTACAACCAAACCAAAGCTATACCTCCTAATAAATTTGATAAGGCACCACAAAACATGATAGATGAAGAATTCATGAGGCAAGAAAAACTTTGTATGCTTGACACCCATGAATAAACAAGATGGCTCCATAGGAAAACAATGTGTGTTATGCAAGGTGGCTATATAATTGATATTGTAAATGCAAAATAGTACAATGTATGTTCAAAGGACTCTTTCTTAGTTCATGTAAGGTCTTAACCTAGGGAAAATTGTGACTAATGTCTCCAAGAGAGTACCAATCAACTAATAAAAGATTTAAAACTTAGGGGATGCAATGTCTCACATCAAGCCACTTAGAGGAATATAATATGCTAAGAGAGATCATGCTCCTGAGGGACATCACCACAAAGTGAAAGACGCATCACATGATGTAAGAAGACTACAAAATGAAACATGAGTTGACAAAGAATAATACCAATGTATGCCCCCACTTTAAAGAAATTGCTAAACACAATGCCATGAGCAATTACTTTAAAGTAGCAAATGATAAATGCTAACAATAAAGAGGACCTAAGAGCTTATTTGGAAATCCCTATGCCAACTCATATGTTTCAAAATAAATCTACATCATGAAAAGGGGTTTCCCCCACAATGAAACTCCAAACACATGAGGGATCCATGGATTTAGGGTGCTACAATGTTATTAGAGAGCGCATAATTGTCATCATTCTACAAATATTTATTGTTCAGGAATAATGACACAAAGCGGGTGAAAACAAAGAAAAAAAATTTGGGTCATCATGGAAGAGACCTAAATGTCCCGACGCCTTGCATCATCCCCAAAGGGAAAACACAAGAAAAATGAAAAGAAAAAGGGAAAAAAATTTAGATCAAGATGGAAGAGACCTAAAGGTCTTGATGCCTTGCGTCATCCACAAAAGGGAAAAACACAATACAAATGAAAAGATAAATTTTTTATGACATAGAGAAAAATGTAGATACAAATAGAGGAATTTCACAAAGAGAGAGATACATTAAACAAAATAGTACAAGGGGGATCACATTATGCACATGCAATTACACAACATGAAAAATAAAATAAAGCAAAAGACTAGTAAGGCACATACAAGTCAACCTATTAGTAGTTCATCTGCATCCCAATCATGTTCATTTTATATAGAATGTGGACAACTAGCCAAAGGGATAATAGTAAGTGTCGAAGTAGGGTCATTACCAAGTTCAACACTCTTCCTAGGAGAATTATGATTTAATCTCATAGAAGAGGAAAACAATGTATTCAATTCATTATGCACTTCTTTATCAATTTTGTGAACCTCATCATTGTCATCTAAGTTAATCACAATAGGAGGTCAAATGATAATCTCCAAAAAATTATTTACCTCTAGTTGTGGTTGCGTTATATGATATTTTTGTTGTGGAAAAGAGGGAGACTCATTGTGTATTGCTTCAGTCATGTTTGGATGTTTATTTTCTTTATTATTTTTGTTGTTTAACCTTTGAGTAAGAGTACATCTACGCATATTCTCTCTAGTATTTCTATTTCTCTTAGTTAAATTTTCAAGTTGTGTTTGTGTGGGAGCGGGTCTATCAAACATAGGTTTCTTTTCTTCCCAAAGTGGAGGAACGAAATGAACCATAGGAGGATGTTCAACCACTTTCTCTTTAGCTTTGTAAACTTGTTTTATCTTAGGAGGAATGACAATGTTGTTTTCATTATCTCTTGGTCTTCTATAGGAGATAGGAAAAGGATCTATCTTAGGTTGTTTTTGGTTATTTGGAATGCCTTTAGGTTCAATCATGATTTTGTTAAGGATGGTAGGCTTAGTCATAGGTTGGGGCATGTTTCCAAGGGATAGCATTTCTATCCATTCGCTCTAGATTTTAGATAGGATTTGAAAAAGAAGTCTTCATGAGGTTTGATAGGTTCCATAGGCTCAAGCCAAAAAAAATTAATTGAAAAATTCCCATGGAAAAACATAGGATTAAAGCCACTATGGTGTACAGTAAACATTTTATTGTTAAAGAGAAACCTTCAGCATTTATGCAGGATCGACGATATGGCATCCATGGAGCATAACCATGGATGACCAAGCTTCACATAGAATTGATCCAACATTGGGATGATGGAGAATGAGACATATAATATTTTTAGTCCAATTTTTAAAGGAAGAGTGATCGATCCCATTATAGGGCAAGCAAAACCATTATGCATTTTTATCCATGCTTTCAGTTTATCATTTGTTTCATGAAATTGTTCATGCACAAGTAATAATTCTTCAATGATCACATTCTCTGCACATACGAGATCAATTAATATCACATTAGTGGGCTTTTCATTGATTCAACTGACTATGTAAAGAGGATCATCGAGTGCATGTTAAGTATATCTTTGGATGAGTAATCAATGTCAAGAGGATTTTTAGTTTAGCCCTTATGAGGTTTAATTTTGATCAATCCAACCACATCATCCATAGGAATTTGTTCATTAGTATCCATAGGACCTTGTTCAATGGTATCCGTGTTGTCATCATCAGTTTCAACATTCATCATATCATTCTTCTTATTTTCACTAGCTTTGACAAATGAAATGTTATGATTAGGCATGGGGATGGTAAATATTTGCAAGTTTTTGTTGGGAGGGGCAACAGACTTATTTCCTTGATCATTAACACCTCCAATTTGAAGGTGACCATAATCAATGAGGTCTTGCATAAGGCGTTTAAGATGCTTACAATATTCTATGTTGTGTCCATTTTGATAGTGATAATGGCAATAAGAATTTTATCTAAATTTTTGATGTATAGGCTTATTAGGATCGGGAGTTTTAACTTGAGGTAGGGTGATCATTTTCTATTCTAAAAGTTGTGACATTATGTTATGGAGGGTATCGGGTAGGGGAGTAAATTGTCTAGCTGCATCCCCAAATGTGAAAGGAGTTGTCTTCCTTATAGCAGCTACTTGGGTATCAACATGTTGAGTAGTTTGAGGGGGATTTAGTTGAAGGAAGTCTTTATTGTATTTTCTAAAAGGTTGATAATTTTTTTTGGTTTATGGATTCAAACTTCTCAGGACTACTAGAGGTTGATTTTGTTTCACGACTACTAATTGAGTTTTGATAATCATGAAGGGAAGTACACAAGTGTGCAAAGGAAGGAAACTTCACATTGCTAAGTTTATCTTGTATCCTTTTTTGTAAGTTCTCAATGAACATCCATTACATCAAAGGTGAGGATCAAGAATCTTCACATCAATTTGGGAATAAAGTGATTGATAGTGTGGAATAAAGTCAACATCTTTTTTATCATCTTTTTTTCTTACATCTCATCAAATTGGATAAGGTCATCTTAGGAGTCATGTGCACTTGGAAATGGTTTATGAAGGCCTCAAAAATTTCATTGAGTGAACAATTTAAGTTATTCAGTAATGAAGAAAACCATTCTAAGGCAGTATCTTTCAAGGATCTAGGAAAAATTTTAGCCAAGAGCTTATCCTCGTGGAAAAAATCACTACATAAGGCAGTATAAGAAAAAACATGGTTAGAAGGATCTCCTTTCCCACCATATTTCTTAAATCTAGGAATCTCTATACCTTGTGGTATCGACATTCTCAATATATCCAAGGATAAGGGATTTCTTTTAACATAGTATGTAGGTTGGCCATTTTGATTTTGGCTTATGGTGGAAGTTTTCTTTTGAAGGGATGAAACATTTTGGAAATTTTGATTTATGATAGAATCATTGGTTCTATTTTGAGATGGAGGTGAATATGGTGGAGGTGAATGGAATTCTTATGGGAGGTAACATGGTAGGAGATATCACACATGATACCATAAAGGTACTAGGATTGCTAGTTAAAATACCCAAGGTAGTAAAGATATTACTTGTAGGTTGCATCATTGTTGTAACTTGAAGGTTGGTATATGTAGGAATAGAGGAAATGGTTGTAGGAGGAGGACTTTGAGTTTCACCTCCTTGAATTTAGACATTGTTCGAAGGTAAAGCATAGATAGTTGTTGAGTTAAGATGTTTTCCAAAAATTTGAGCTAGGTTGTGCACAAAATCAACTCCTTCAATTTCAATCATGTGATGTATGTTATCTATAGTGGGAATAAAAGTGGTTGAAATTTTTTTAGTACTCATTTGATTTTGTATGTTTGCTAAGTCTTCATGGATTTCGATTATGTTTTCTTGTGGAATACTAGCAACCATTATTTCAGCACTTGTCACACTACTTGAAGGAAAAGAGTTGTTAAGGGTATGGTTCATTCTTAGTGAACTAGTGTCAACACTGGTAGTGAAAGAGCTAGATAACCCAAGATCCATGACCATAGTCCTATCATGAGATGACATGAGTCTCAAAATTTGTCTCACTATAGTATTCACAATAGGACACCAAGTTGTAAAGCTTATGCAAGGGTCAATCAATGAAATGCAAGCTAAATGCAATGAGCACAACATAAATAATATACTTTGATGAAAATTCAATTAAGGTAAATGCAATGAAATAAATGAAACAGAAACTCAGTAAATTGAAATAGAGATCTAATAGCAACAAACATAAATACAAAAATAGAGTTTTCAATGTTGTAAAATACAAATTTAGTTCTAGCACAAGACTAAATCACCCAAAGGGACATATGAGTCCTAGTTATGGTTTTTCAAGAGTTCAAATACTGTAAAAAAGTCCACACAAAATACCCAAAAATTAGGAAAAACCACCTGTACTAGGACTAAATCCCCCAAAGGGGTGTATTAGTCCAAGGGTTTTTTCACTAATTTCAACAAATTTTGAGTGAATGTTAGGTTTTCTAGTTTGAATGGTGTCTATAAAATGTGTAATTACAAATTTTAAGTGAAATTCAATGATGCAAGATGCAAAAATGCAACCTATATGCACTTTCACTAATACAAGATTTAGAAACCCTAGATGCAAATTAACTAATGCAAGACCTAATGCAAAGTTAATGTAAGCTAGATCTAGGACTATGATGCACTCCAAATTAAAAAAAAAATGTTCTAATGTATGGTTTCACCAAAATGAAACATAGAAAATTATCACTCTATGTTTTGGGAGATAGAACAACCAATTTCCTACAAGTTTCTTTCAAGGAAAGCTTAGAGATCTCAATCTAGGATTTGAATTAGGGGAAGAGATCTACAATAATGTGTCCTAGGGGTGTGATTAAATACTAAATGGAGGTTTACCATCAAGCAAGGCTTGGAAAGAAAGGAAATGCAATGATATACAAATAACATGAATAACCTAATGATATAACCTAGAAAATAAACTTAAATCAAAGAAAAATATTGGAGATCAATAGAGGTGCACTTGGAAATGAACAGGCTTGAATGATGGTCTGAAATCCCCAAAAAAATGAATTTTTAATGCAAAATAGGACTCCTGCACCAATAGGGGCAATTTAATCCCAGTTTAGGGTTTTGGGTCAGAACCAAAATCTAGAACTCCTAAACTAGGATCTAAAGGAAAAGCCTAAAATCTGGTATACTATGATTCATATGTCACAAGTGGTGATTTAGTCCCAGAATTAGGGTTGATCTAAAACTTTGGTATCCTCTAGTGCTTTCCTATAACTTCTCTCTTGCTATGTATTTGAGTCTAAAACACTGAGTTGTAACCTATAGGTGACTTTCGCTAATCTTGCAAGGTAGAGGACAACTTTGAAAACTTGACAACATTGACAACTTTCTCCAATCTTTCCCTTCAATTAATCTTCAACCTAGATCTACAAATCACACATGAAAGAGAGGGGAAAATGTCATTTTGTTATAGGATAGGGGATTTCCTTGGTCAAACCCTGTTTTGGTAATCAAACCTTGAAATGAAATGAAGTAGAATGAAGGAATGATGAATGAAAAAATAAGCTATGTTGCAACTAACCAAACTCTTGAATAAAAGGTTGTAATCATGTATGTAATGGTTAACATGAATGTAGATATTGAATATTGATTGTATGTTATGGATCTTGACTTGAATGATTGCTTGAATCATGAAAACCTACATAAAAAATGTTAGCTAAAAAAAATACTGTAGTAATGGAAAAAGTAAGCCTTTTCCCTTACTTTGTTTGATAATTGACATGAAAACTGAATTAAAGATGTCATGTAGTGGTGTTGTAATGTTTTCTACACATTCATGCTATTCTAGGACCTTTATTTGATGAAAAAGTTCCTTTATTGATCCTTTGCAAGGGTTTTGTAAAGTGTTGTAACACACTTTCACACTTTTCTACAATGTATTTGCTTAATTAACCCTTATAGACCTGTTTCTAAACAAAATATACTTAAATTTGTACCTTGTTTAAGTGTTGTAAAGTGCTATAAGGAACTTTAATGCTTATCTAGGTGATCATTAATTGATTGTGGGTAATTGGAGTAATTAACCCCTTTTAATTCAAATTTAAGCCTTAATTTCGACACCTCCCAAATATCCATCTCAACACTTATAATTTAATTAACAAAATATTTAATTGGGGAAAGTTTGGTCTTGGAAAATGGTGCTAGGACCCATTTTCCCTAGGTGGTGAATGGTTCCTCCCTTAACAAGACCCCCCTTTTTTTAGTTGATCTGGAATGGATTTTTAGCCCTCTTTCCATCTCCTTAGGTTAGGTCCTGGTAAACTGAGCCACGACCCATTCGCCCTAGGTGGTGAATGGTTCCTCCCTTAATGAGATCCCCCTTTTTGAATTTCATTCTAGCAGGAATTTAATAATGGCTTTTCTAGATCTACTATCGGCCTTAGTTATTTGAATTTCAAGGTTAATCTCCTAATTTAGTATAAATAAGGGGCTAATTCACATTTTTTCACCTAGAAAAATTTACAAGCATTATATAATTACAAGAGAGCATTATAAATCATTTCAAGATCATTCATAAGGAATTTCAAGGAAGATTTCAAGAGTATATTGTAGCAATTCAAGATCATATCATCATTTAAAGGGTTTGAAGTATTCATTCATGTTGTTGACCTAAAGAAGTGGGTGTAACATTGAAGATCTACTTGCAACTATTATTCAACTCACATACATGGATCCAAGATTTGCATTCTTCATGGCCGCTACATGTTAGTTTGTAGATTTACATCAGAAGTTCCATCATCCAAGGTGACGTCAATTACATTATTTCATATTCATGCTTCATTTCATCATTTGGTTTAATTACCCACAAGGGGTTTGACTGAGGAAAACCACCATTCACTAACAAAAAGTTTTTTCCCTCCCTTGAGTGTGTGATTGCAGATTTACAAGTTGAAGACCAAGTGGAGCAAGAATTGGAGCGAAATTGTCAAAGTTACAAAAGTTGTCATTCAAAGTACAAAATCAAAGAATCAAAGCTATGAAATTTCATACCAACTTCTAGAAGTTGATATTAGGGAATTTGAGAGTTTCTAGACATCAAGGAACAGGACCCTAAAATCAATTTTCCAAAACCCTAAAAGAATCTATTCGCCACCGAAGGCGAATGAGTCCTTTGTAGCTCAAAAAGAACTTTTTGCCTAGGTACACAACTTTTTATGCTCTAAAAACTTCCCCAATTGTTACTATAATAGTTAGGTAGCATTTTTTATTGTTATTTGCATATTTTTTCTCTCATAATTACACCCTTTTATAGTGATTTAGGGTGAAAATTTTTAGTCGTATATCCTCTTGCTCATGCATTTAGATCTTACCCTATTTTTCACCTAATCATTTTGGTGAGCCCGAAATATTGACCATTGTGATTTTCTAATTTTTGGAGTCTCTCATTGCATCTTAATTCAGATCTTGCATTTATTTGCATTTCCATTAAATTAAGATCTAATTTAGGGTTACTTGTTTTGCATTGAAATCTTTCATATCATATAGGGTTTAGATTTTCGCATTGTTTTGCATTTCTCTAAAAACAAATAAATAATTTTGCTTCTAATTTAGATCTCATAAAATAGTATTTTAAATTAGGCCTTGCATTTCATCTTTTCATTACATTTTTACATTGGATTTCTAGAAAATTTGAAGCTGGAGCTCACTATCTTAGACCTTGAACTAAAAGTTGTAACTGATAACTTGAAAATCATCAAAAAATAATTTAAAAATACCTAACCAAGACCCATTCACCT
The DNA here is from genome assembly GCA_007258455.2 of Sequoia sempervirens. NCBI lineage: Eukaryota > Viridiplantae > Streptophyta > Pinopsida > Cupressales > Cupressaceae > Sequoia > Sequoia sempervirens. The sequence continues at coordinate 290,500,287 of VDFB02086081.1, forward strand.
TTATTGGAAATTGAATCTTTGATCAGGTCTGATCTAAACCTTTTGGAAACTAAAACAACATCAAAATTCACTCTAAAATCCACAAAACATCTCAAAAATATCTAACCAGGACCCATTCATTGTTCCTAGTGAATGAGTCCCTGTTAGCTACTACTCTACATTTTCAAGACACCAAAATCTCAAATTTTAGCCTCTTTTGGTGTTACCTTTTTGTTTTAGTTTCCTAATTTGTTGTTTCATCAATTTCATTGCATTTAGCTTAAATTGCTTCATTTTAGTGCATTTTTAAAAGTTTAGAATTGCATGAAAACATTTCATTTTTAGCTTATTGCATTGTGTAATCAGTAAATTGCATTACTTAGACTAAAAATTGCATTTCATTCTAAGTCGTTGCATTGCCCCTTTCCTATTCTAGGGTTTGCACACTAGGGTTGTAAAACTTGTATGAGATTTACAACTTCGTGTCCTATTTGCAATACTATTATAAGTCATGTCATCTTGTGTTATCTCACTCATCATGGATCTTGGGTTTCCTAACTCTCTTTCTTATAGTGTTGAGAATCAATCCTCCATGGCTTATAGTTTGTATACTTCACTTCCTGTGACTTCACCTCCTACAACCAATGTCCCTAACATTACCAACACTGTCCCTACCATTAAAACTTCCAATCAAGCTTTGGGATTTACTCAAAGCCAAGGTGGTATTCCAATCCCATCCTATATGATACAAATATCCATTCCTACATACACCAGTACAAAACCTACAACAACATTTCAACCCACAACTACGATTAAACCAACCACAACAGTCATACCTACTAGCACCATATACACTTCCATAGGAATTCATGTAGGAAATTCTTCAAACACAATAATAGGGTATGTGGAGAATGATCATGGAAAAAATAGGCCCTTAAGTGGCAAAAAATTTAGAAAAATCAGAGTTAGGAAACTTGACGTAAAAATTTGAATAAGTTATCTATATTATTTCAAAAATATGTAAGAATATAATTTTTAGAAAATTGAATTTAGTTTCTAAACTACTAGGTTTGTTTTTAAAAAAAGTCTATTTGGTGAAAATTTAAAATTTCAATGCAGTAGTACTTCAATTTCGGTGAAAAATAAGAAGTAGGTGTTTTTCTGACCACCCTAACCACAATAAAATGATAATACTTTTTTATAAGGTTTTAGATATAAGTAGAGGACAAATTCCCTGATGTGATGCATATTTTTTTCTAAGTTTTTTCCAAGTAAATAATTAATTATGAATTTTTTATTACAACTTTTAAAAAATATAAAAAATCGTATGTCTGATCACCTTAACTTGGTCAAAACTTCATGAAATTCAATTTTTATTTTTTAAATCCTATAGTATGCGAACCATAGAATGTGAAGCATGTTTTGGATTCAAAAAATGTGATAAAGTTTGAAAGGTATAGATGTTTTTCAATCAGCCTATTAGTCAGTACTTTAGTTGTAATCCAAATAGAAAATGAATAATAATTACTTATTAAATTCAAAGTAAAGCATAATTTATATTGGTGGAAATCTGAGAATATCCTTTAAAAATCCATTTTGTTTCATCAATTTTGGATCAAAAAATAGCCGTCAGCCACATACCCATCATATTGCCACTTTTTGGCCCATCATGATCCTGCACATACCCAATACCTCAACAATCCACCTTCACTAACCTACAATTCACTAGCCCTCCTTATACATACACTACACCACCTTATTCCCCTCAACCTTAGAACCAAAATGACCCTCTCATTAATTCACTTTTGCAAACCCTGACATACCTTCAACAACAAGTGGCAACATTAAAATAGAATAATAATGGTCAATCTTTGCAATACATCAAGTCTACACCCTTTTCCCTTGACATATTATGAGAAAAAAAGCCACAAGGAATAGAGGTCCCTCTATTTGAGAAATATGGTGGGAAAGGAGATCATATAAGTCATGTTTCCACCATCACAACCTTGTCTAGTGATTTCATCTTTGAGGACAAAATTTTGGCTAAGTTATTCCCTATATCCTTAAAAGACGCTACTATGGAGTGGTTTTCCTCTTTATCGAACAATTCAATTGGTTCATTCAATGAAATCATTGATGCTTTTTTACAACCACTTCCATATTCAAATGGTTCCTGGGATGACCCTTGCTGATTTAATGACATGCAAGCAAAAAGAGGATGAGAAAGTGATTGATTTCATAGGAAGATACCAAACACTTTATTCACAAGTAAACATTGATATTCTTGATGTCAACCTTCTAAACATGTTCATTGCTAACTTGCAAGATAAAATCCAAAGAAAACTTGAAATGTCAAGGTTTCCATCTTCACATAGTTATGTATAGCCCTTCTTGATCATCAAAACTCAATTGGAAGTCGTGATGTGAAAAATCCCCCCTAGTCACCCTGAAAAGTCTAAATCCACAATTCAAAACAATTATCAACATTTCAAGAAACAAAATAAGGGATTTTTTCAATTAAATCCTCCTCAGACAAGTTAATAAAACAATAATCAAGTGGTTGTTATAAAAATGACGACTGCTTTCAAGGATTTAGAGAGAGAATTCACTCCTTTACCTGATACCCTTCAAAATTTCATGTAGTAGTTTATTGAAAAAACAATGCTTACCTTACATCCTATTAAAGAGTGTGACCCCACAACACTATCGCCTAAAGGATTTCAAAAAAATGCTTATTGTTATTACCATCAAACAAATGGACATAGTATAGAATATTGTTTAAGCATCTTAAACATCTTGTGCAAAGCCTTATTGACACTCACCAACTTCAAATCAGAGGTGTGAATGATCAAGGTAGTAATATTGTAGCTCATCCTAATCAAAATTTTCAAATCTTTACCAATTCCATGCCTAGGAACAATATTTCATTTGTCAAAGCTAGCGAAATGAAGAATGATGTGATGAATGCTTACATTAATAATGAAAATATGAATACCATTGAAAAACATCCCACAAATGAAGTGATAGCATTTATCAAAGCTAAACCTCATAAGGGCTTGAGTAGAAAGCATCTTGAAATTGCTTTCTCACAAAATGAAATACCTAAATGTGCACTTGATGGTCCTCTTTACATGGTTGCATGAATCAATAATAAGCCCACTAATGGGATATTGATTGATCCCCTCTATGGAGAGAATGTGATCACAGAAGAATTCTTATATGTGCATGAGCTATATCAAGAAAGATATGATAACTTAAAAGTATGGATCAAGACACTTAATGGACTTTCTTGCCCTATGATAGGATCTATAGATCCCCTTTTAAAGGTGGGACCAAAAACATTAACTGTATCATTCTCCATCATCCCACAATAGAACCAATTTCATGTGTAGCTAGGCTATCCATGGCTTTTCTCTAGGAAATTTGTCCCTTCGGTTCTGCATAAATGTCTAAAGTCTCCATTTGGAAATGATATCTTTACTATGCATCATAGTGGATTTAATCCTACCTCAAAAAAAGGGAATTTTTCATTAGATTACTTTTGGCCTGAGCCTATGGAACCTATCTTGAGCCTTGTGAAAAATTCTTTTTCAAATCATATCAAGAATCAAAGGAAAATAAAATAGTAGAACTATCCCTTTGCAGCACACCTCAACCTATGGCCAAACCAATCATCCTTGATGAGACAATGATTGAACCAAAAACACTTCCAAACATACCAGAACAACCTCCTGCAATTTCCCACAAGATACCATGAGATAATACAAGCAATACCGTTGTCCCTCCTAGAGTCAAACAAGTTTACAAAGTCAAAGAGAAAGCAGTTTTACAACCTATTGTTGTTTCTTATAGTCCTCCCAATGAAGAGAAGGAACCTATGGTTGAAAAACCCACTCTTACACAAAAAAAATTGACAATAAATTGAAATGAAATCAAAGTGCTAGAGAGTGTAGTGTAGATGTCATGCTATTACTCGTAGATTGTAAACTCAAGAAAACTTCAATAACATAGAAAATTAGAATCCCAACTTACCCAAAGCAATGTATGATGACTCTCAGCCCTCACTGCAAGATAAACAAGAACATTGCATGGACATTTTTATTCGACCTCCTATTGTGATTAGTTTAAATGATGACATTGATATTATAAAAAAAGATGAACAAGTGTATCATGAGTTGAATACACTATTTTCTTCTTCTATGAACTTAAATGACAAATCTCCTATGGACACCGAAAATGGATGCTCCACTTCCTTGTACACAATATGGGTACAAGGAGAGGGATCCAATTTCACAATATCCACATTCAAGGAAACCTTAGAGATCTCAACATAATGAAGTACGTGAGAGAACTGACTATAAGATATCCTTGGAGATGACTGAGACAAGAAAGGGGTTCACCACCAAGTGTAAACTTGGAAAACATGAAATGTTGGAAAACATAGTTTGAAATGCAATTATATGCTAAATGACCTAGAAATGATCATGAAACAAAATAGAAAGTTAAAAAAAGTAGAAGTGTACACTGGGAAATGTGTTGAAGACTCGAAACAACTCTAAAATTCTAGAAATGTTGATATTTAAGCCTGGTGGGACTCATTCACCATTTTGGGTGAATCAATTTTGATTCTGGAAAATTGCACCAAAGCTTGTTTTAGCCAAATGGGTATCTGAATCTACAAAAATCTCTGAAAAAAAGGTATAGTGGGACTCATTAGCCACATATGGTGAATAATTCCACTTTGAATTTTTTGAAAACTCAAAAGTGAAATTTGTGGCTCTTAGTCTGCTCAATCTACACCACCAGATGTCCAAATCTAAAACCCCAAATTTTGGGGTTGTGACTTTTTGTGAATATTTTGACCATGCAAATAGGGAAATAACTCCAAAATTTTTGAAACTTGATCTCCAATGATCTCCAAGCGTTCAAAGCACCTAGATCTGCAATCACACAAAGAAAGAAAGAAAATGTTGATTGTTAGGGAATGGGGGTTTTCCTTGGTCAAACCCATTTTAGGTAATTAAACCAAAATGATGAAATAAGGAAATGGAGCATGAACATGAAGTAATGTAATATAAGCTTGCCAGGATGTTGGATTTTGAGTTGCTACAATAACTGATGAAGAAATCTACCCTTGAATGCCTTAGAATTGATCTTGATTGCTATGGGAATCATTCACCATCTTGAGTGAATGAGTCCCACTTGTGTGGAACTCATTCACCCAAAGTGGCAAATGGGTCCCACATGGGCCATTTTTCTAGCTAAAGTATTGGGGAAAGCATAAATTAAGTTCATCTGTTGATCTAGTCAGGTTTTTGATCAAAATATGCCCCAAGATACACAATATGGGGTCATAGGGAATATTAATGATCATATAAAGTGTGACTAGGGCTAGGGACACAAATTTCAATGTGAAAGTGTGATTAAATACACTCTACAACATTAAAATGAGGTCTGCATAGCCTAGAAAGGCACAAGATTTAATGTGAATGTGTAAAACACATTACAACACTAGAATAAAACTAGTTTTAATTTACAAGTCTTCTAGATTAATGTGAAAATGCAATTAAATATATTTTATAACATTGAATTAAGGGAAAGATAGGTCCATTAGACTAAAATTCTTAATAAAAGTCTAGAAAAGTGTGAAAGTCATTCACAACACTTTACAACACCTTTACAAGACATCGATAAATGCATTTTATTCAGTTTGCAAGGGCCCAAGACCTAATGTAGATATGCAAAACACCTAACAACACTAGATCATGCTTACATTAGGTTCAATTTATCATTAATTATTCCTGAATCAAGCAAGGTGCACTTCTTTCTATGCTACATTTAGCCCCCACTTTAATGAGAGGATGAACTTGCTTCAAGGTCACACTAAAGTAGACATTCAAGAGGGGTTCAATCATACCAATGCGGATGGTCTAGGATAACAAAGATGAAGGAGGCGATCAAGCCCTCGGGATATAGGATCCTAAGTCAAACTGACATAAGTGTAAAAGGACACACACTTTGACCATTTGTCCAACATGTTGTGGATCAGATCTAGGTTTTTTGTCCAGAAAAAATGCATACTCACTTTGAGGCAATGAAATTCTTGGCTATCTGCCGAGTAAGAAGTCCTAAAAGGTGAGAAACATACACTCATGGTTGGTATGCACTCACACACATGCAAGTGGCTATGGGGAAATTCATTCCTCGAAATGGACTTCCCACTCAACCATACTAAAGTTATACCTCCTGATAACTTGGATAAGGTACCACACAAAAATGTTTTTCAAGCTTCATGAGACAAGCAAGACTTCGTATGCTTGAAACTCATAGACATTGTAAATAAAAAATAGTATAAGGAATGTTCAAAGGGATTTTTCTTAGTTCATGCAAGGTCTCTTCTTAGGGAACATTGTGCCTAATGTTTGCAATAGAGTACAAGTCAAAGAAATATCATGCTCTTGGAGGAAATAAAGCCCAATGACACCACCAAGAAAAGGATGCATCACAAGAAGAAAGAAAATTGCACAATGAAATATGAGTTTTAATGTATTCCCCCACATTAAAGTGGTTGTGAACACCATTATTGGGTATGTGTAGGATCATGATGGGCCAAAATGTGGCGATATAATGGGTATGTGGCCAAAAAGTGGTGATATAATGGGTATGCGGCTAACAACTTTTTTCTTACCCAAAATTAATGAAACGGGAAGGGTTATTAAAGGATATTCTTAGCTTTCCACCAATATAAATTATGCTTACTTTGAATTTGATAAATAATTATTATTCATTTTCTATTTGAATTATGACTAAAGTCTTGATTGATAGACTGATTGAAAAACATCTATAGCTTTCAAACGGTATCACATGTTTTTAATCTGAAACATGTGTCACATTCTATGCTTTGCATAGTATAGGATTAAAAAAATATATGAATTTCATGAAGTTTTGACCAAGCTGGTTAGACATACAAGTTTTTATATTTTTTAAAAGTTGTAATAAAAAATTCATAATTAATTGTTTACTTGGAAAAAAATTACAAAAAAATATGCATCACATTAGGAAATGAGTCCTCTACTTATATCTAAAATCTTATAAAAAAATATTATCATTTTATTGTGTATAGCGTGGCCAGACAGACACCTACTTCTTATTTTTTCCTTAAAATTTAAGTACTACTACATTGAAATTTCAAATTATCACCAAACAGATTTTAAAAAAAAAATAAACCTAGCACTTTAGAGAATACATTCAATTTTCTATAGATTGTATTCTTAGATATTTTTTAAATAATATAGATAAATTATTCAAATTTTTACGTCAAGTTTCCTAACTTTGAATTTTCTAAAAATTTTGCCACTTAAGGGCTTGTTTCTTACATGATGATCCTGCACATACCCTTTTGTGAGAAATTGCTTTAAAGTAGAAGAAGAAGACATGAGAACTTATTCAGAAAGCCCTATACCAATTCATATGTTTCCAATAAGTGACGTCATGAAAAAGGTAGTATGTCATATACGAGCCAATTAGCATGTTGTTCACATCCTAAGCTTTCTCTTATATATATATATATATATATACATGAAAGGTGATCAACGAGCTGAAAGAGGCAACAACAAGTGACATATGAGGACTAGGCTATCTAATCCCTTGCTCCCACTTAGTCCATTACAAGGATGAGCCAAAATTATTGATGAGAAACATCCTAGAGTGAAAATCAATATTGATTAGAGGAGTGAGGTGCCCCACATAAGGAAGAGCACCAAACTCCTTAATATGTTGGATTTTACCACTCAAAGCCTTGCATTCATTAGTAGCATGACCATGAAGTCTATGATATGCATAAAATGAATTATTGTAATAAAATTTATTTCAATTTCTTCGAGGGAGAGATATCAAGTGATCTTGGAGGAGTCTCAACAAGATACCCTCTTGATCAACAGTAGAAGGTGTTCTTGTATTTTATGGTCCAAAGATACCTCTTGCTTAGTACAAGATGTCATACCTACACAAGAATCTTTGGATTGCGAGATTTTGTTCTCTCCTTTACTAGAGGGTGTAAAATATAACGAATTTGAATCATTTTGTGTGATAAAATTTACATTAAGCAAGTATTTCTTTTTTTGTTCTATTTTTGCAAAGGATAAAGACTACTAGTGTCTATCAGTTTAAGTTGTACTATTATTAAAGTCAACTTAGAAGAATCTTTTGTGATAGTGTTGATTTTAAGTGAAGGCTTTTTTATTTCTATGAAAGAACAATAACCAAGGCCATGAGTTATTTCTTGAATGTTAGGCTCGATAGGGACACATATACCTTGTTCTCTAGCACCACATCCTTTTTCACTATATCCAAGTTGTTTCATAAGCTCATAACCAAGTTTCCATAAATCTTTTTCATTGCTTTTGGATTTGGTAGTGGGTCATGATGTTTATTGTCTTTTGTTCTAAAGTGGTTGAGGTGGATGTTTTTGAAGGGTCTTCCAAATTTTTTGTTGACATTACTACTTTTTCATGTCCCTTATTTGAATCTTTTTTTATGATCTTGTATTCACCCACTAATGTATGTTTGAAATATAAGGAACCCCAATCATCTTTAATGGCTTTGTGACTTGTTCAATATGTTGTTCTTTGTCTTTTTCTTGGACGGGTTCCACTTGTTTAGTCGGTGTCAATGTTGCTAAAGGATTTTCCTTGCTTTTCTCAATGTTTAAACAACAATTTGGGTCAGGGTCAACTTTGAGTGTGTACACTTTGTTGTTGTAAATATATTTATTTTTACAATAAAGAGTAGAAGGCACCCAATTCATTGAATGAATCCATGTTCTACCTAAGAGAAGATTATATGAGAGATCATGTGGCATAACATGGATTAGTGTTTCCAATGTCTCCTTCCAAACTATAATAGGAAAAGTGATCACACCAAGCAAGTGATTTCCTACATTTTCAAATCCCTTAATAGATAAAGAGTCCAATTGAATGTTTGATTTATCCACACCCAGCCTATCCAAAAGGGTTACACTATACACATTAAGGGTTGAGCCATTGTAAATGAGGGTTCTCCTTATTTGTTTGCTTTTGTATTGAGCTATGATCATGAAAACATCATTTTTTTTTTGCACTTCCAAAGATGGGAGTTCACTTTGGTGGGAAATAATGTCAACATTTTTTCCTTGGATCATGGCTGCTATGTCATGTAGTTGCGCATTGGAAGGGATAGGAAATTTTTGTAAGGATGTTTGAATCATGTTGTGGTAGTGAGAGGAGGATTGAATAAGGACCCATAATGATATCTTAGTAGGAGTATTCTTTAGTTGTTCAACAAGATTGTACTCCTTTCAACTTTGTGGAGATAAATGAGGAGGGTCTAGTAAAATGGGGTTAGGAAAAGGTAGGGGTGTTGGGATTGGTTGTTGTGGTTGTAGATTATTTCTAGTGCTATATGTATAAGCAACAATATTATGACTCAATTGTTGCGATAGATTATGCTTAGGTGGGTAAAGGATAAGTTTAGGTTTTTTTTGAGGTTGCGGTTTGTGTGATGGTGGGTAAAGGATGAGTTGAGGTTGAATGATATTAACATCCCTTAGTGAATGAGAATCCAATACTACTTCATCATCTTCATCTAAGATTCCAATATCATTATTGTTAATGTTTTCCTCTTCTTGCACCATAATATCTTCCCTAGGAGGAGAGTTTTTAGGAGAACTACAAATGAAATGGTCCTAGAATTCAAGGATTGGTTCTTCTAAAATGAATTCATCACAAGTAGGGGAATGATCAATGGTTGGATTTTCTTGATTATCAATAGTAGGATTATTAAGAGAAGGCTCTATTTGATTGTCTATTTTCTCTAATATCTCACTCTCTTTTTCCATATTATCTACCCTAGTAGGAGAGCTTGTAATATATTCATCCATGGTTAGATTTTGTAAGGAAGCTTCATCACAAGTAGGGGATGCATCAAGAGAAGGATAACTATGATTTTCATGCTTACTAAATAGATCTTCCCATATGGTAGGAGCATTAGGGTGTTGGATGTTGTGGTTGTGTTGTTGATATGTGGTTGTCACTGATTTCAACACTGTTAGCAATTATTGTAGTGAAGGCTGTATATGTCGAGGATATTGAGAAAAATGTTGAATGAAGAGTTGCAGGTTGCCAATGGAAAAGTGAAGTTCAAGAAGGTGTCTTGTTCTATACATTGAAGATCAATTATTTTGGACTAAAGGGTTTATTGCTTAGAGTATCTAGTTCATCTACCAGAAGTTTCAGAGGTCTGCATGAAGATTTGATCGTGCTATCAATAGCTATGTTCTGATAGTGTCTCTGGTAATTTCTATTGTTTCTGATGATTCTATGTTAGTTCTCTTTATTTTTGGATGCTTCTAGATCATTCTCTATCCTTTTTGTATGTCTATGTTGATCGGTGTGCTCGTGGTTGAATATTTTTCTCAATATGTTTGGGTTTTCATGTTCTTGGCCGACATGATGCTTATACCATGTTGCAGATGCTTGAAGATTAAAATTTGAATGTTTGGGGCACTCAAAGATATTGTTCTGGGTCTCATCATAATGTTAACAGACGTTGTTTGATTTGCATTAAAATTTATTTGTAAATTTGGGCTGACATTGTAAATATGTTTTATATTTCTGGCTGATGAAGTTGTTGATGTATTTCATGTTGTAGATATATAAGAGTGATTGTTTGAGTGAAGTTAGAGTGTGTGTGAAAGAGAAGGAAATCCAACAAAGAGAAAGTGTGTGAATATTGATCTAATCATTCAATTGTAGAGCAGAGTGAGAAGAAAGTTGAGCGAAGTGTGAAGAAGGTTTTTTGTGCTTAACTAGAATTGTAATCGGGCTTGTGTAGAGGCTATTTTATTAGTTCACACCCTGTCGATCTAATCCAAATTACTGTGTATTGTTGGGAAGTGATTCCTCTTGTATTTGAGTAGTGAGCTCTAGGCAGTGTGCCTGAATGCATGTGTATTCCCATTATTTTTCATTAAACTATTAACAAGGTATAATATTGTGGAATAACATCCACCATGGTTTTTCCCCTAACAGGGTTTCCACATAAAAAATCTTGGTGTTCTCTATTTTTTTGATGTGTTGATTGTTTATGGTTTATTTTTCATTCATCAGATCTAAGATTAAGTTAAGTTTGAAATTTTTAATATTATGTGACAACTAATTCAACCCCCCTCTCAGTTGTTTTTCCTTGTTTTTCCTACAATTGGTATTAGAGCAGGTTCCTTTGAAGAAGTTTAAAAGCTTGAGGTGATCCAATATGGCATCATACAAGAAGGATAGTCCTATATTCGATGGAACAAACTACTCATTATGGAAAGCGAGGATGGAGTGTCATTTGAGGTGTATATGGGTGAATCCTTCTGGAAGTTTACAAAGAATCCATATGTTATTCCTCAGAATGGTCCTTCCATTGCTGATGAGATTAAAGAGGCTGAGAATAATGTCAGGGCTATGGAAGCTTTGTTGAGTGCTATAACATATTCAAAAATGACAAATGTGATAGGTCTAAAGACAACTCATGAGATTTGGATGAAGCTGGAAACTTTGTATGAAGGAGATATACATACAAAGATGGCTAAGCTACATAGTTTGAAAGGAAAGTATGAAAATTTGAAGATGGGTGAAGATGAAAATATTTCTTCTTTTATGCAAAGAGTAAATGAAATAGTGATGGGTATTAGATGTGTTGGTGGTACCCTGGATGAGGAAGAAATTGTGGCTAAAGTGATAAGATCATTACCTCCCTATTACAAAGAAGAGGATCATCCTATTGAAGAAACTAGATCATTGACAAATATGACAAGAGATACACTAATTGGTAAACTTTTTTCCTTTGAGTAGAGAAAATTTGGTGAATCTATTCCCAAGACTAAATCTTCATTCAAGGATACTATATCCAGAAGAGACAAGCAAAGATATGATATGGGAGAGTATTCTAGAAAGTCATCCAAGTATGATGAAGAAATGAAACAACTTGAAGATGAAGAAAGAGAGGTAGAAAAATTGGAAGCATTGATTGTGAAGAAAGAAGGCATATGACAAGGTAAGTATAAAGGAGTGTTGCCTATTAAATGTTTTTCTTGTAGTAAAATAGGTCATTTTGCATCAAGGTGTCTTGAAAGAGTTCCTAGATCTAAGCCTAACAATATAGATTCCAAAAGAAATGTTACTATGCTGAAGAAGGAGTGACTGATGATGAGTTTGATAAAGATAATGGAAATGAAGATGAATGGGTGTTCCTTGCTATCAAGGAAAATGGTCTGGTGGCTATTGAATCTGCAAAAGTTGAGAAAGCTCTTGCAACTCAAATTGAGGAAAAGGATAAGTGGGTTATTGACAGTAGATGATCACATCATATGACTGGTGACAAAAAAAAAATTGTAAGTCTTCAGAAGCATGATGGTGGGGTTGTAAGATTTGTAGATAACAATGTCGGTGTGATTCATGGCAGAGGATCTATTTGTCTTGGTGGTAAGCATAACATTGATGACATTCTTTATGTTGAAGGCTTGAAATACAACTTGTTGAGTGTTGGATAGATGGTGGACAAGGGTTATGATCTTCATTTCAAAGATGGAATATGTAGGATACTTGGAATATTTTGAAAATTAATTGCTTCAAGGGTATGTACAGGATCATGATGGGCCAAAAAGTGGCAATATGATGGGTATGTGGCTAATGACTTTTTTTTACCCAAAATTGATGAAACGAAAAGTGTTTTTAAAGGATATTATCAAATTTCCACCAATATAAATTATTCTTTACTTTGAATTTAATAAGTAAGTATTATTCATTTTCTATTCAAATTATGACTAAAGTCCTGATTGACAGACTGATTGAAAAACATCTATAGCCTTCAAATGATATCACATTTTTTGAATCCAAAATATGCATCACATTCTATGCTTTTCATACTATAGGATTAAAAAAAGAAAAATTGAATTTATGAAGTTTTGACCAAATTAAGGTGGTCAGACATAGGGGTTTTTATATTTTTTAAAAGTTGTAATAAAAAATTCATAAATAATTATTTACTTGGAAAAAAATTACAAAAAAAAATGCATCGCATTGGGACATGATTCCTCTACTTCTATCTAAAATATTATTATAAAATATTATCATTTTATTGTGGTTAGGGTGGTCAGATAGAAACCTACTTATTTTTTCCCTAAAATTTAAGTACCAATGCATTGAAATTTCAAGTTTTCACCAAATAGATTTCTTTCTTTTTTAAACAAACCTAGTAATTTAGAAACTACATTCAATTTGCTGCAAATTCTATTCTTACATATTTTTAAAATAATATAGATAACTTATTTGTATTTTTATGTCAAGTTTCCTAACTCTGATTTTTCTAATTTTTTTGCCACTTAAGGGCCTATTTTTTCCATGATGGTTCTGCACATACCCTCAGGTAAAAAGAAAAAAGGTAATATTTTTCACCTAAATGCTACTACTGAAAGTTGTTTAATTGCTTAAGTAGATGAAAGATGGTTATGGCATAGGAGGCTATGTCATGTGCATTTTGATAGCATTGTCAAAGTAAGTTCCATTCAAGCAGCAAGATATCTACCTAAGCTAGTGAAGCCTGCTAACACAATTTTCAAGGAATGTTAGATGGGAAAACGGACTGGAGTTTCTTTTTAGAGAAAACAACATCATACAAATGGATTACTAGAGTTGGTGCATACTAATCTATGTGGTCCCTCCAGAGTCAGAATTCTTCATGGAGAAAGGTACTTTATGCTGCTTATTGATGATTATTCTTGGATGATATGGGTTGCTTTTTTAAGAAAAAATGTGAAGCATTAGAAAATTTCAAAAGTTTCAAGGCCATGACAGAAAATGAGAAAGGTCTGAAAATCAAATGCTTAAGGTCAGACAGAGGTGGTGAGTTCACCTCGAGGGAGTTTAATTATTTTTGTGGAGAGCATGGAATCAAAATACAATAATCTGCTCCCCAAACCCCTCAACAAAATGGAGTTGTAGAGAGGAAGAACAAAACAATTCTGGATGCTGCTAGAGCAATGATGATTGAAGGAAATGTGCCTCACATCTATTGGAGTGAAATTGTAAGCGCTGTTGTGTACACTTTGAATCGACTAAATGTCAATGGTAATTCTGGTAAGACTCCTTTTGAAATATGGTTTGGTTAGAAGCCTACTGTTAGATATTTCAAGATCTTTGGAAGCAAGTGTTATATCAAGAGAGATGAGGGTATAGGAAAGTTTGATGGAAGAAATGATGAAGGAATCTTTCTAGGTTACTCTACTAAAAGCAAGTCCTACTGGTGTTGTAGACACTTAAAAATGACCTAGGCCTGCAGGCTTTATTTTACCACTTTCATCCTAGCATAATTATGACATTTAATTATGTGCTTGGTCCACATTCGACTATTAATTAAATAATTCATAATTATTTAATTAATTCATGCCTTTTTATTCTTCATGATTATTAAATAAATAAAGTATATTTATTTATTCAATACATCACTAAGTATCTATTGTCCTCTTACAATTAAATAAATTTCTTAATTTATTTAATTATTAGTCATAATCCTCTAAATTAAATAATTATCTTTAATTATTTAATTGCCTAATTTAACACTTTCCCCATTCTAAATAAAATTAATTATTTAAAATGACCTCACATTATCAACTGTCACTTCCTTTTAGTAAATAATCTAAAAAGATTATTTACTGTCACACAAAATCCATATTTTGAATTAATTTAATTCAAAAAGATAATCTTCTTCTAAAATTCAAGTAATTGAGCAAATTCTTGATTTTTCAAACCTATTTTATTTATTTAATATGTCACTAATTCTCATAATTAAATGAATTTATTAATTTATTTCATTATTTAGTCATAATCCTCTAAATTAAATCAATATCTTAAATTATTTAATTGCCTAATTTAACACTTTCCCCATTTTAAATAAAATTAATTATTTAAAATGACCTCACATTATTAACTGTCACTTCCTTTTAGCAAATAATCTAAAAAGATTATTTGCTGTCACACAAAATCCATATTTTGAATTAATTTAATTCAAAACGATAATCTTCTTCTAAAAATCAAGTAATTGAGCAAATTCTTTATTTTCCAAACCTATTTTATCTATTTAATATGTCACTAATTCTCATAATAAAATGAATTTATTAATTTGTTTAATTATTTAGTCATAATCCTCTAAATTAAATCATTATCTTTAATTATTTAATTGCCTAATTTAACACTTTCCCCATTTTAAATAAAATTAATTATTTAAAATGACCTCACATTATCAACTGTCACTTCCTTTTAGTAAATAATCTAAAAAGATTATTTACTGTCACACAAAATCCATATTTTGAATTAATTTAATTCAAAAAGATAATCTTCTTCTAAAAATCAAGTAATTGAGCAAATTCTTTATTTTCCAAACCTGTTTTTTAGTTCAACCATTATCCCCTTTGAGTTTTCAAATCTTACAAATCAAGTAGTCTTTATCTTCTTGATTTTTGAAAATCTTTATCTTTTTGACTAATTGTCACATTTATTCTCAACCGCCAATTCAATTTTCTCAAATGACATCTTGACATCTCATTTAATGATTTTTCCCTAACCCTGATTAGGGATTGTCACATAAAATCTCGTCCACTAATTTTAGACTTCTTCAGCTTTCAATCTCGTCCGTCTGCCCAAAATTTCATTTTCTATAAAATGCCAATTGTGCTCATATTTTGGGAGCACTTGGTTATTCTGACACATTTATGCTTAGATTTTACATTGTATTTAGATTATTTACTTTGATTTTTTTTTCATAAGCATAGTCATTTGTCATAGGAATTTAGTCATCAAATCCTTCAAAACTTGCATAGGACATAGTCATAGGCAATTGCTCACATATACAAATCTAAGGGCAACAATCATATGCTACAAGCTAGGAGGTGCTATGGAGGTGAATCATGGAAGCAACGAGTATTTGGTACAATCATTTATTTTATTTTCTTTCAATGTATTTCATAGTTTCTTTGGGTTTTAATATTAATCTACTAATCATCTAACCTAGAACTGAAAATAACCCATTGATACATTAGTGAAACCAATGCATTTTGTTTTTTTGTTTTTTGTACGGTTTTCTATTTTCTATCATTTTTGCAGGTACAAGTATGGAATGACACATTTTCCTTTTTCGGAGCCACATCTGATGTGTTGTGATGCATTTGACATCTTAAATGCCACAATCGCTCTGATGCACCTCAATCACAGTCAAGAAACCTGTATTTGATAGACCAAGTCACATTTGAACAGTCAATTGATGCATCTTCCTATTAAACCAGAACATGAATCTGGGATGCATTTACTGCAAAGAGTGACACATTCGCTTTGATGTGACACATTTTTCGGGTATCATTTTCTTTTGTTTCTACATTTGGATTTTCTAATTTTATTTTAGCATTTTAATTTTCTTTTTTGTGTTTTGGGTTTCTTTCTACATTCTTCCTAGCATAGTATTTTTTCATGTTGCTAATCTTTGTTTGAAGCATGTGGAAATTACATCTCATGGGTCCAAGACCATTTGATAAGAAACTCCTAACAAGTGTTTTTGCAAATTTGAGTGTGCAAGATTTATTTTGAAACATCATGTCTACTATTGTTTTAGAGTAGAAAACATCTCTTTTGGTGCACATCAAATGAACATTCTTGCAATACTATCTGACTGTGTTTGAAAGTGGTAGGTGAATATGCTTTCACCCTATGCAAACTAGGTGATCAGAAATCTAGACCCACTTTGTTTCTGCGTAATCCTGATGCAATAATCATAGTATCCTCTCCCCTTGCACAATCACGTGATCCTAGGTGTAAGAGAAATGGTTATTGCCTCTAGAAATTAGACCTGCCAGGGGATTTCATCACCTCTAAGTGACTCAAACTAGTAATGGAGCTAAAGCCAAGCTACCCCCAACCAGTATACAAATGTGAATCTTAAGGGAAAACCTAAGATTACGAGTGTGGATGTGTCATATAGACCAAGTAGTACTCCCAAAAACCTTGTTGAGCTTAACCTATTTAGGTTGGAGTGCCTCCTAAAAAGAGATTAATCTAGCACCCCATGTATGGCCACTTGAACGGGGGTCCCAAATTAAATACCTTTGTGTAGTAGCCAAAAACCTTCTATGTGCTAATGTAGCACCAGTCGATGTGAAGGCATCCACATCTTCCTAGTCTATAGTAGAGGTGATCAATTTTCCATGGGCATTTCATGGGGATTGGAAGCTTGGTTTGCCTAAGAAGAGAGTACACTATAAGGGGGGCCCATGCAACCAAGCTTCTAAATTCGCACACTACTGATATGCGGCTAGGGCAACCCACGTAGAATCTAGTGAATATTGTCCTGGCCTAACCATAAGATTGTGATTGTCTTATTTGTGTTTGGTTACATTAAAAATATCATGATTTCCAAGTGTTGCACCGCATTTGCTATCTTAAATGCCGCATGTGACCTGTTGCACCACATTTACTATCTTAAATGTCGCATCTGACTTTTTGCACCGCATTTTCCATCTTAAATGTCACATCTGACCTATTGCATTGCATTTGCTATCTCAAACACCACCAAATAGAGCACACTTTTTCCTGTATGTAAACCTCTGATGCACTCAACCTTTTGTAATGCATTTTCCACTTCTTGTGATGCATCTATTTTTCATAATAAAATCCCTGTCAAAACCCGAGCCCATATAGTTAGAACATTGTAACACATTTGCATTCTTGAAATGCAATTGATACTTTAAACAACACATCTGACAAATTGTAACATAATTGACACCTGAAATGACGCACTTACCTGTGACCTCAAAAAACATTATCATTGTCAAAAAACCCAAGGCTAAACAATTGTAAACATATTCCAGACATCTTTTTCTGTAGTCTTTGTCAACAATCAAAACAAGAATTTCTCAAATCCCTCCATCCTTGCATGTTAGGTTGCAGTTTTAGTTTTCCATAGGTCTATCATTACATTTCCTTCTGTGCATCCTTTGGATTTACCATCATTTTAGGTCCTCATTTTGTGGATTTTCAGATAGGAATCCTTTCCATTCTTTGTCAAATTTGTGCCTTCAAAATTAAATTATCATTGGACTTAAAAAAAAATCACCTCTTTTAGTCTTGGTCCTTTTGTGAGCCACTACCAACTCAAAATTCTAGTGTGGAAACCTCACTTTTTCATCTTGGAATCTTGTCATTTAGTCCTTCAAACAAGTCCCTTGACAATCCAAAATTGAGATATTGACCAAACTTTGAATGGTTGAGTATACCTTGACATAATTCTACCAAAATTGATTGCACCCTAGAGTCCCCTTAGACCTTGCATTTTGCATTAAAACACTTTAGTTGTCCATCATTCATTTTGGTCCTCATTATCACTTTGCATCCTTTTTAAACAACATCATGACATCCACCACCTTGTCTTCCCTTCAACAAACTATTGATAGGCTTGCTAGTCAAGTTGAATACCAGTTACTCCATAGAGGTCAATACCAACAAGCCTTACACTTTAAGAGACAATTCCTCCAAACCAAAATCCAATACCCTTTGTACCAACAACCCATTAGTCCAAGTCATCCATCCATCAACCCTCACCTTCAAATTTCTCTTAAAAAAATCCTACCATTAATTCACAACAAACATCCACTTATCACCCTTATCCTAACCTTGACAAAGGAATCCAACTATCCACTTTCCCATTCCAAACCTCCATGTCATATTCTGGTCTTTCACCTATCAATCCCATCCATGTCTACATGCCTTATCAACCATCTACCAACTCATGTCAAGTCCTCACATCATACCATATCGATTCGGTCCAAGTCTTCACATCCTATTTTAGTCAACCTTACACCAATCTAGTCCTAGTCTCCATGTCATATCCTATGTCCTCACCAACTAACCCAATGCTAGTCCCCACATAATATTATAGGCTATCATCCACCAATCACTTCCACATCCCCATGTCCTATCCTAGTCCTTCACATACTAGTCCAATCTAATTCCCCACATCCTATCCTATTCCTTCATTCATTAATCCTTCTCAAGTCACCCCCTCACAGGCCACATCTAGTCATGAAAATTTTTTCATTACTCAAAGGCACATCCCATTGTCTAAAATTGAGGATACATGTCAAAATGAGAGCTAAAAGCATGACATTACAATGTCACCCTCATGTCAAGAACAAGGTCGTACATCCCATGACATGACCCTATCTTAAATTCCATTCAAGAACTCCTTCAAGACAATCATGACATCCAAAATACACTGAACCTTGACAAAGATTTCAATCCAAATTATATCATCCATGAGAACCCCATCTTCGACCAAGACCCTACCATTGACCAAGAAGGCCAATTTAACAATCCACTTCTTGACCTTTACTCCATTCATTATCAAACACTTGATGACAACTATATCAAACTCATAGACGATATTCCTCAAGAATAAGATTCTTCCATTATGGACATATTTGCAAATGATCAAGCTATAGCCAAATTACTAGACTCTATGACACTAACCATAATGATGGCTTTGACATTGACTTGGAAGCACCAATAGAATCATCTGAACCTGACATGTCACAAGATCAGACCAAAGATATCAGTCAAAAATATGTCCAGCATGACAATGAAGCTAAGACACTATATCAACTAGGGTCATCTATCTGTGTCAGACTAGGCTTCCTTATAGATGAAAACATTCTAGGTAACGGTGTCCACATACACAATGATGGGTTAGCATCTTTCTTTCAAAACAATAAATACCCCATCGCAAATAGAATCTGTCAAAGCATGCAATATCAAGGCAAAGGAATAGGCATACACAAGCAAGGAATTCAAGAACCAATACAGCTCCAGGAAAATTACAAACATCAAGGTCTTGGTTATTCTTTAGTCAAAAAATCAAACAATGTTAGTGAAACCTCCTTGATACTGGGGGCCACCTTGTCAGATACAAATGTCAAAATGGAGTCCATGAGTATTCCTTGTCATAAGATTGTTGCCAACACCCTGTCCATCCACACCATAAATCTTCACTCTCAACATCTTAAACCTTCCCTTTAAAACCAACAAAGAAAAAAGTCATACAAATCCAAAGATGAAAATGAAATGTCAAAGGCCATTGAATCAAACAAAAGGACAAGTGGAAAATTGAAATTAAAATGGATCCCAAAGCAAAGTGGATCAAGCAAGTCAAATAAAAAAGTCAATCAAAATGTGGAGCCACAAGAAAAGAGGACTGTCACATATAACAAATTTCCACCTCCTTCAAAATGATCATCAAGCAAGGCATCTAAGAGTGTTGGTTCCAAATGCCATCCCTCCAAAATCCACCATCCACCATCCCAAGTTTGGAAAATAAAAAGTGATTCATCCAAATGTCCAAACAACCTTTCCATGTCTACCATCATCCATCATAATCCTACATCTTGTCTAAAGTCCAAAGATCCCATGTCACAAATCCATCACATCATGGCAACAACTCTTTACCACAAGGACTCTCATGGCATTCTATCACAATGTGCATATTCTAATAAAGACAACTCTAGTATCAAAAGGGAACACAATGACATCAATCAGTTGTATACAAGTGCTACGATCCTAACAAGGAAACTACTTCAGAAAGGAAATTATTGGCATATCATGACACTAGTCATTACATTGGCACCATCAATAACTTCAAAACAAACAATGGTCAGTTAAGGCATCAAGGTCATCCTAAAATATCAAAAATACAAAAAAATGAAAAATAAAAAAATTGTCACCCTGATGAAAATTTGGAAAACAAGCATCTTGGTGACACTAAAAAATTTAAAAATACAAGAAAATAGTAAAGAGAAAAATTTCATCCTACGGTGAAAACCTGGCAAATAGGCGCCTTGGATAAATACCATGATGAAAACTTGGAAAACATGCATCATGTGTAAAATCAATTGTCTATGTGCACTTTTGCACTTGGGGGCAAGTTTTCTCATTCCCCATGCCTTCCTCTTAACATTGGCATCCATCCATTTAATCCATATCATTCTCGCCCATCTTTCCCACCTACCTTGGTCTTCACATAAAACATGCAAACATAAATCATGCTTTGGGAAAACTCTTGACATGTCTATCCTTTAGTCATATATGATTCACAAAATGTCATGACATTACTTTCATAACCTCATTATCCTTATGTGACATAGTCCTTTGAAACTCATATGAAAATTCCTTTAGCCTCATGTCTCCTATCCTTTACCAAGGCCACCTCTCATCCTTTCATGTCTATCACCTATTTTGGCTTTCCCTTGTCAAACGGTCTAAGGATACTCCACCATCCCTTTTAGTCCTAATCAAGTCATTCCAAATGCAATGAGTCTAATCTATACAAGCACATTATCCAAAACATTACTTGAATTTGTTCCTAGCCCAGCTGTAGACCTCAATACTTTCATCACATTATAGTCATCCTCACATTGTTTCAAGATGCATCCTTCCCACATCAAACAAAATTGTCATCACTTGTCAATTGGTATTTAGCTTGACTAGGGACACAATCATGTTTGTCCTTGGATTCTCATCTGTAGGAATCAATCACATGCATTTTTCATGATCCTCTTAAACCATTCGAAAAGAAAAAAACATCATAAAATGTCCTGAAAAAAAGACAAAAACATCATAAAATGTCCTAAAAAAAGACAAAAACATCATAAAATGTCCTAAAAAAAAACCTAAAAAAAAATTTCCTGAAAAAAATCTTTTTTTTTTTAAATGTCAAAAACACAAAAACATCCAAATCAATGTCAAAATCCCAAAAACAAATTCAAATTTATTCATATCAGTCAATCCATGTCATTTTCGAACTACGTTCTCTTTGCACATTTACTACGTAGGCAAGGCCATCAGTCGATGAGTCCCTGAGACATTAGGTTAGTCCTTTTAGGTTTGTCAAAATTAAAATCATAAGTCAAACATGATTTCGTCAGTCAAATAAAGTAGACATAGTCACACTTGACACAAGATAGTCATTTGAAACGTCAATGTCAAAATTGGTCAAAATTAGACAACATAAGCCAATCAATCATATAGTCAACATTAGTTATCTTGCCAACATATTAGTCAAAACAATGTGAATCTCATCACTCTTTGGTCCTCTTCAAGATGTGTCCTTCTTGGAGTTAGAACTTTTCAAAATGTCCTTTTCCCTCTTTAGGATTTGTCGTTCCTGACAATAGGCCCCGTCAAACCATCAACACCATCAAATTGGAAAAACTCTTAAACTATCAAACCGACAAGAAATCAATCTTTGGAAAACATTGGAAAACAAAATTAAATGGATGTTAATCTTTTTGGTCTATCTTGTCCTATCTTTTGACTATTTTTTCTATTTTTGTCTTACATTTTTTATTGTCTTGTCTTTTTGGTCATGCTACTAGCTACCTTGAGGATGTCCCATGAAGGATTTAGCGGTGTGATGACATCTCATGACCTATTTTGTTTTCTTTGACTATTGTTTGTGGATCATCTTGACAAAAAGACTGGGGCAACTTCTCTCTTAGTATGAGTTAGGACATTCCTTGTCTACGATTGTTTGTGTTTTGCAAGTGGATGACCTTGCACACCTTGGTCTATGTCATACCATGGTGTTTGTTGTCCATTTGTGTCATTTTTACAGCCCAAAGATGATTTGAGCAATGTCTATTAGTTCTTTGGTAAGTATTGAAGGATTATTTTCCCATCCCACCCTTCTTCATTTCCCATCTAACATTTCATGTAGTTTGCATCTTTGTTATCCATATCTTTTGCACTAACATTTCTTTGTCTCTTCATATTCTAGTCTTTTCATCAATTTTGAGAGCACACCTATGTTCTTGGAACTCATCTATCCTCTCGAGGGGGCATACCGCTACCCCCTTCATCATTTTTCCTCATCCTATTTTGCACTGGGGCATATTTTTGACTTATTTTCTTTGTTACAATGTGACATGCTACATTATGATAAAGAGGGGAAAAATGTAGACACTTAAAAATGACCTAGGCCTGCAAGCTTTATTTTACCACTTTCGTCCTAGCATAATTATGACATTCAATTATGTCCCTAGTCCACATTCGACTATTAATGAAATAATGCCTTTTTATTATTCATGATTATTAAATGAATAAAGCATATTTATTTATTCAATACATCACTAAGCATCTACTGTCCTCTTACAATTAAATAAATTTCTTAATTTATTTAATTACCTTTGTTCATTTATTCTTCTTGATTATTAAATAAATGAATTCTATTTATTTATTTAATGTCACTAATTCTCATAATTAAATGAATTTATTAATTTATTTAATTATTAGCCATAATCCTCTAAATTAAATCATTATCTTTAATTACTTAATTGTCTAATTTAAGACTTTCCTCATTTTAAATAAAATTAATTATTTAAAATGATCTCACATTATCAGCTGTCACTTCCTTTTAGTAAACATTCTAAAAAGATTATTTATTGTCACACAAAATCCATATTTTGAATTAATTTAATTCAAAAAGATAATCTTCTTCCAAAAATTAAGTAATTGAGCAAATTCTTGATTTTCAAATCTACTTTTCAGTTCAACCATTATCTCCTTTGATTTTTTGAATCTTACAAATCAAGTAATCTATATCTTATTGATTTTCAAAAATCTTTATCTTTTTGACTAATTGTCACATTTATTATCGACCGCTGATTTGATTTTCTCAAATGAAATCTTGACCTCTCATTTAATGACTTTTCCCTAACCCTAATTAGAGATTGTCAAATGAAATCTCGTCCATTGATTTTAGGCTTTTCCAGCTTTCAATCTCGTTCGTCTGCCCAAATTTTCATTTTCTATAAAATGCCAATTGTGCTCATATTTTGGGCCCACTTGGTTATTCTGACACATTTATGCTTAGATTTTACTTTGCATTTAGCTTATTTACTTTGATTATTTTTTCATAAGCATAGTCATTTGTCATAGGCATTTAGTCATCCAATCCTTCAAAACTTGCATAGGACATAGTCATAGGCAATTGCTCACATATACAAATATGAGGGCAACAATCATATGTTGCATGCTAGAAGGTGCTATGGAGGTGCATCATGGAAATGACAAGCATCTGGTATAATCATTTATTTTATTTTCTTTCAATGTATTTCATAGTTTCTTTGAGTTTTAATATTAATCTATTAATCGTCTAACCTACCTGAAAATAACCCATTGATACAGGTGCTATAATAGAAGACTAAGAAAAATTGTTGAAAGTGAAAATGTTAGAGTTGATGAGGACTTTGCTAGATCATCCAGATATTGTGGATATGATTCAGATGACTAGGAAGATAGCTCAAACAAAGGGAAGAATCTTAGACACATAATCAACTTCAAATTGTGCCATATGTTCCGGTAAAACAATTTCCATTTGTTCTGGTAAACCAAGGTAGTCATGAAGCAGAGACAAGTGCAAGTGTAGAAGAAGGAACAAAACAGCTAGAAGTTTGAGAGAATCCTAAAACTATGAGGTATGTAAACCTAAATCATTTTGAAAATCAAATACTAGATGAAAGTTATGAAGGAAGAACTGGTGCAGATTGAAAAGAATGATACATGGATAATTGTTCCTAGACCTAGAGACAAAAATGTGCTTGGTACTAAATGGGTATTTCAGAATAAGCTAAATGAATAAGGTGAAGTGGTCCAGAATAAAGCAAGACTGGTATGTAAAGAGTATTCACAAATGAAAGCTATTGATTTTGAAGAAACCTTTTCCCTTATTGCCAAAATTGAAGCTGTTAGATTATTTCTTGCTTATTTTGCATATAAGAACTATAAAGTCTATCAAATGGATGTGAAGTCAGCCTTTTTGAATGGTGAGCTAAAAGAAGAAGTATATATTGAGCAACCAAATGGATTTCAACTAACTAACAAGAAGGACATGGTTTTTTGATTGAATAAAGCTCTATATGGACTCAAGCAAGCCCCCAGAGCCTGGCATGCTAGACTAGACAAATACTTATTAAAGCTTGGATTCAATAAAGGTACTACTGACAACAACTTGTATTTCAAGTTGGATCATGAAAAAGAGTCGATTATTGAGCTCTTTGTTGATGACATTATTTTTGGAGGATATGACAATATATGTATGAAATTTGCTAATGAAATGAAGAGTGAATTTGAAATGAGCATGATTGGAGAGATACATTTTTTTCTAGGATTGAAAGTTACTCAGTTATATAAGAGAATTTTCATATCTCAATCCTAATATGTGAAAGAACTACTGAAGAAGTTTGGCATGGAAGACTCAAAGCCTATTGGTACTCCCATGGTGACTGGATGCAAGTTAACTCATAATGATGATTCTCCTAAGGAAAATAAAACAAGATATAGGTCAATTATTGGTGGATTTCTCTATTTAACTCTGACCAAATCAGAAATTATGAATGTTGTATGTATGGTTGCTATATTTTAGGTTGATCCAAAAGAATCTTGTGTGACTACTATAAAGAGAATCTTTAGATATCTAAAAGGAACAGTTGATTTTTCACTTTTGTATCCTAAGGATGATGATCTTACTTTGAATGCATATACTGATGTGGATTGGGTAGGAGATGTTGATGATAGGAAGAGTACTAGTGGTGGTGCCTTCTTCCTAGGGGATAAACTAGTGTCTTGGTTGAGCAAAAAGCAGAATTCCATTTCCCTATCTACTGCTAAGGAAAAGTATATTGCTACTGCAAATAATTGTACTCAAGTGATGTGGATGAAACAAATACTGAAAGATATCAGAGTATTATATGAAGATCCTATTTCCATACAATATGAAAACTCAAGTGCAATAAACATATCAAAGAATTTGGTTCTACACTCTAAGACCAAGGATATATCAATCAAGTTTCACTTCTTGAGGGGAAAAGTGAATGAGAAAGAAGTCAAACTAGACTATGTGCCTACCAAAGAACAAATTGTAGACATTTTCACCAAGTTGTTGTTGAATGATACTTTTGATTGTCTTAGAGGGATGCTAGGGGTGATTATCCATCCTGATATGAACTAGAGATGCATTTATTTGCATCAATATGTGTGCTTCATAGATATTTCCTAATCCAAATTGATGTTTTGTGGTTGCTACTCAGGGGGAGTAGTCAGATGTGCAGATATGTGGTTCAAAGTTTGTATGTGGGAAGGTAATGCTTATATTTGTCATTGATGTCAAAGGGGGAGAAGAGCAATGTGAAAAACCCTTTAGGGGGAGAAGAGAAATGTGAAAAATCTTTTTAGGGGGAGAAGAGCAATTGAGGATAAGTGTCAGAACCAAAGGGGGAGTAAGTGTAGTTGTGTCGATGGTATTTTCCACATCATGTGTTTCCATCAATGCCAAAGGGGGAGATTGTTTGATGTTGTGGTTGTGTTTCTGATATGTGGTTGTCATTGATGTCAACACTATTATAAATTATTGTAGTGAAGGTTGTATATGTCGAGGATATTGAGAAAATTGTTGAAGGAAGAGCTGCAAGTTGCTAGTGGAACAGTGAAGGTTAAGAAGGTGTCTTGTTTTGTACATTGAAGATCAATTGTTGTGGACTAAAGGGTTTATTGATGAGAGTATCTAGTTCATCTACCAAAAGTTTCAGAGGTTCGCATGAAGATTTGATCATGTGATGAACAACTGTGTTCTGATAGTGTTTATGCGGTTTTAGTTATGAAGTTGGTGTTATTCTGGTAATTTTTGTTGTTACAGATGATTCTTTGTTAGTTCTTGTTGTTTGTGGATGCTTCTAGATCACTCTCTATCCTTGTTGTACATCCATATTGATCGGTGTGCTCGTAGTCAAAGATTTTTCTTGTTATCTTTGGGTTTTCATTTTCTTGGCTAACATGGTGGTTGTAACGTGTTGCAGATGCTTGAAGATTAAAATTTGAATGTTTGGGGTGCTCAAATATATTGTTCTGGGTCTCATCATAATATTAGCTGGTGATGTTTGATTCGCATTAAAATTTATTTGTAAATTTGGGCTAACATTGTAAATATGTTTTATATTTCTAGCCAACTAAGTTATTGATGTATTTTATGTTGTAGATATATAAGAGTGATTTTTTTAGTGAAGTTAGTGTGTGTGTGAAAGAGAAGAAATACTAGAGAAGAGAAAGTGTGTGAATATTGATTTAATCATTCGATTGCCGAGCAGAGTGAGAAAAAGGTTGAGCGAAGTGTGAAGAAGGTTTTTTGTGCTTAATTGGAATTGTAATCAAGCTTGTGTAGAAGCTATTTTCTCATTTCACACCTTATGGATCTAATCCAAATTATTTTGTATTTTTGGGAAGTGATCCCTCTTGTATTTGAGTTGTAAGCTCTAGGTAGTGTTCCTGAATGCATGTGCATTCCCATTATTTTTCATTATACTTTTAACAAGGTATAATATTGTGGACTAACTTCCACCGTGGTTTTTCCCCTTATAGGGTTTCCACAAAAAATATTGGTGTTCTGTCCTTGTTTTTCCAACATAGGGAAGGGAGGGACAATATTCTTATGACTCTCAATAGGTGCATCTTCTAACACCAACCTATCTTCTTTGCATTGAGGAGGGATATTAGGAGAAAGAAAATTTTGATTATCATGGCTATCCATGATATCATCTTCTTTTGCTAAAATATTCTCACAAGCAAGGGATGCATGGAGATTAGGAAAAGTGATGTTTAGAAATGTTCTATAATTTCATCTTCTTGTTTTCCAATATCTTCCAAAGGGGGATGAGGAGAGGGACAATTAAGATTCTCAATTATTGTACCTTCTTTGACCAAGATACCTTCATCACTAATAGGAGAGGTATAAGGAGAAGAACAATTATGATTGTTATGATTGTCTACACTACCATCCTCACCAATGGGCAATGTAATATTAAGGATTGTGTCAATGGTTTGATCATAATTATGACTAACATGTTTCTTAATGACCTCATTGTTGAACTCATACCAGGGGATGTTGTACTTATGCACTCCATTTTTAACTATATCAAAGCCACATCTCTTGAAAGAAAACATGTTATCATGAAAAGATAAATAAAGTGAAATTCAATGACCCAAAGTGATGTTTCAATGTAATTTTCAGATGTGAAATGAGGTAATTTTCTAATTACATTATGCAACAACCTGAAATATGAAATATTGTAGATGCAAATTTGAAACTAAGAAATGCATGAAATGAGCTCATTTAAGCTAGATCTAATGAAATGCATGTAACAAAAACTTAACCAATTTATAAAAATAGATAATGGTAGAAAAAAAAAGCTTAAAAACAAGGTTTTTAGTGTTGTTAAAGGAAATTTTAGGGGTGCAAAGGGACTGATTCACCCAAGGTGACGAATGAGTTCCAATGGGGATTTTTTCAAAAATTTCAAAAAAAGTTTATTGTTTTTTATGTTTTTTATGTTGTATGATGTGTATCCTAAATGCAAATGCATTTTTTTGATGATTTTCAATTATTTGAGATATAAAAATGAAACCTATATGCACTTTTACTAATGCAAAATTTTGAAACCCTAGAATGCAAATTAACTAATGTAAATCCTAATGAAATGTTAACGTAGGCTAATTCTAGGATGTAAATGCTCTCCAAATAAAAATTATGATGTTCAAAGTAAGGTTCACCAAAATGTGGACACCGGAAATGGATGCTTAACTTCATTTTCCACTAAAATGGATAAAAGGAAAGGGATCCAATTTAAAAATATCCACATTCAAGGACACCTTAGAGATCTCAACAAAATCAAGGATGTGAGATACCTAACTATAAGATATCCTTGGACATGACTGAGACAAGAAAGGCATTCACCACCAAGTGTAAACTAAGAAAACATGAAATGCTGGAAAACACAGTGTGAAATGCAAGTGTATGCTAAATGACCTCAAAATGATTATGAAACAAAAGAAAAAGTTAAAAATCTAGAAGTGTGGACCTAGAAATGTGTTGAATACTAGAAATAGCTCTGGAATTCTATAAATTCTAATCTTTAAGCCTGGTGGGACTCACTCGCCATTCTAGGTGAATCAGTCTCGATTTTGGAAAGCTACACTAAGGCCTATTTTAACCAAATGGGTATTTGAATCTACCAAAATATCTAAAAAAATAGGTATAGTGGGACTCATTCACCACTAATGGAAAATGAGCCACTTTGACTTTTCTAAAAACTCAAAGGTGGAATATGTGGCTCTTAGTCTACTCAATCTGCACCTCCAGGTGTCTGGATCTGAAACCTTGATTTTCCAGGGTTGTAAATGACTTTTGTGAATATTTTAACCTTCCCAATAGGGAAATGACTCCAACAAGTATGAAACCTAATCTTCAATGATCTTCAAGCCTTTAAAGCACCTAGATCTACAATCACACAAAGAGAGAAATAAAATTTTGATTGTTAGGGAATGTGGGTTTTTCTTCGTAAAACCCCTTTTAGGTAATTAAACCAAAATGATGAAATAAGGAAATGGAGCATGAACATGAATTAATGTAATTATAACCTTTCCATGATGTTGGATTTTGATTTTCTACAACAATTGATGAAGAAATCTACCCTTGAATTCCTTAGAATTGATCTTGATGACTTTGTGAATACTTGAAGTGCTTTACCATAGCTTGCTTGACTTGATAACATACATACCTTATAAAAAATGATTTGAGGGATTGTTTATATAGGTAAGGCACTCAAATGGCCATTAATTTGATCCCCAAGGCTGAAATTGAAGAAAATTAAACTTAAAACCTACTTTTCCCCACACAAACTCTAAAAATAGCTCAAATGGGACTCATTTTCCATCTTGGGTGAATGAGTCCCACATGGATGGGAGTGATTCATCCAAAGTGGTGAATGGGTCCCACATGGGCCATTTTACTAACTAAAGTGTGGAGGAATGCATAAATTAAGTTCATCTAGTTATCTAGTCGTGTTTTTTTTAGCAAAATATGCCTTGAGATGCACAATATGGGGTCAAAGGTGCCTATTATTGATGATATAAAGGGTGATTAGTGCTAGGGACACAAATTTCAATGTGAAAGTGTGATTAAATACACTCTACAACATTAAATTGAGTTCCACATAGCCTAGAAAGGCATAAGATCCAATGTGAATATGTAAAACACATTACAACACTAGATTAAAACCAATTTTAATTTACAAGCCTTCTAGATTAATGTGAAAATACAATTAAATACATTTTATAACATTGAATTAAGGGAAAGATAGGTCCATTAGACTTAAATGCTTAATAAAATTCTATAAAAGTGTGAAATTCATTTACAACACTTTACAACACCTTTACAAGACATCAATAAATGCATTTTATTCAGTTTGCAAGGGCCTAAGTGTTGTGAGTATGAGTAAGTTTTATGGTGTTGTAATTAATGTTTTCATTGATGTCAACATAGTACATAATGTTGTAGGATTTGAATGTATAGTTGAGATGTTGTGAGTACATGGAGCTATCTTTATGGGGTTGTAGGTATGCTGATATGATGGGTTACCTAGTGCTTTTGAGAAAATTAATAAATAGAGAAGTCAAAGTTGTGTATGTTCAAAATGTGCTCTGGTTTGTGCTTCACATTTCTTTTGTGTTGAATATATGCTTGTGTGGATATGAGGTGTTAGTTATAGGAATATGTTGGTGATATCTCCTGAATTGTAGCTTTTGGTTTGATGGAGAATGAAATTTGTGATCATTGGTGTGTGAACTGATTTGGCAGACTTGTTTTTATGTGACTGGGAGAAATTTTTCTACTCTACATTCCTCCACTGGTTTGTTTCAGATGTTTTGGATCTGGTAGAAAGCTTGTAAAGGTGTTATCTATGTTCTGGCAAAGGTGTTCATGGTTTGGTGCTCTGGAAGATGAGTTTCAGAGTTACTATGTGTGTTTGCACAATCTAGATGGATTGATGGAAGGTGTTCTATGTATAAAGGTTCTTGAACTTTTTGTGGATGTATTTGAAGGTATCTGAGATGTTTTATCATGCATGGTGAAGCGTGTTACATCATCTACATGTTATCTTCTTGTTGGGAAGCATGTACTTCAAATTTTATTTGTTTTTTCAATAGGTTTGGTTGACCTAGTGTTTACATTTCATATGAAAGATTAAGAATTAATTGAGGAAGCATGTGATTGATTTGAGACATTTTTTTGGGTCTTGGTTAAGTGTTGGTTTATTTTTCTCCAATTCCTTTCCACCATGGGAATGTTGAGTTGTTGACCTCATTTGAATTTATGAAATGAAGCGTGTGTAGCCGACCTTGGAGAAAGTTTCTAAGGTTGAAGAGGGTATAAATACAAGTTGATATGTTGTGAATGATGAAAAAAAATTATGCAACGACTTTGAGAAGTAGAGTGTGCAAAAGTGAATTGAGGCAATAGTAATTTAATTTGTTAGATTCCTAAAAGAAGTGAGCTGATGATGTCTACAATTCTTTTGATCAAGGATGCAGATGTGTGTAATCTATTGTGGTGGATCTTCTTGTTATCTTTTGTATTTGTAGGTAGTGAGCCTCCTTGTGGGACAATGAATCCTTTTTGTAGGCAGTGAACCTTTATATCTGGGTAGTGAGCCCTTGGTAGTGAGCCTCTTTTGTTCTATTTTTCTATTACTTTATATTGTGAGTTAATCGTCACCATGGTTTTTCCCTTATTGGGTTTTCCACATAAATATAGTGTTTCCTATGTTGATATTTCTTTCTGTTATTTTCATTTCATGTTCATACTTAATAACAAAATTAAGTGGATAAGAAATTGATAAGTGTTTGAAGATTTTTGTTTGTGTTTGGTGACAATTGATTCAACCACCCTCTCAGTTGTCTTGCACCTTTCAAAACCAAGACCTAATGTGGATGTGTAAAACACCTCACAACATTGAATGAAGGTGACATTAGGTCCAATTTATCATTAATTATTCCTGAATCAAGCAAGGCACACTTTTTTCTATGCTACATCTCCTAAAAAGAGTGTCAAACTAGGTGTGTGTCCTAGTTTGGTAATTGATGTTGTCCCTTTGGCTAGTTGCCTACCTTCCATTTATACCAATCAAGATTAGGAGGTGGATGACTTGCTTTGTGTTGACTCGCTTGTACCTTACTAGTCTTTAATGGGTATGTGTAGGATAATGATGGGCCAAAAAGTGGCACTATGATGGGTATGTGGCTGACGACTATTTTTTTACCCAAAATTGATGAAATGAAAAGTGTTTTTAAAGGATATTCTCAACTTTCCACTAATATAAATTATGCTTTACTTTGAATTTAATAAGTAATTATTATTCATTTTCTATTCAAATTATGACTAAATTCCTGATTGATAGGTTGATTGAAAAACATCTATAGCTTTCAAATGGTATCACTTTTTTTGAATCCAAAATATGAGTCACATTCTATGCTTCACATACTATAGGATTAAAAAAATAAAAATTGAATTTCATGAAGTTTTGACCAGGTTAAGGTGGTCAGACATACGAGTTTTTCTATTTTTTAAAAAGTATACTTAATAAAAAATTCATAATTAATTATTTACTTGGAAAAAAATTACAAAATAACTATGCATCACATTGGGGCATGAGTCCTCTACTTATATCTAAAATCTTATTAAAAAATATTATCATTTTATTGTGGTTAGGGTGGTCAAACAGACACCTACTTCTTACTTTTTCCCTGAAATTTAACTACCACTGCATTGAAATTTCAAATCTTCACTAAATAGATTTTTTTTTAGCATACCTAGTAGTTTAAAAAGTGCATTCAATTTGATACAGATTCTATTCTTACAAATTTTTGAAATAATATAGATAACTTATTCAAACTTTTACGTCAAGTTGCCTAATTCTGATTTTTCTGAATTTTTTTCCACTTAAGGGCCTATTTTTTCCATGATGATCCTGCACATACCCTTTCTTTATGATTGCATGTGTGTAATATGATCCCCCGTGATGTTCTGTTTGATGTGTCTCTCTTTTTTTGTATTCCTTTATATGTACCTTCATTCTTCTCTATATCGTAATCATTTTTCGTTTGTCTTGTGTTTTCCTTTTGGGGATGATGCAAGGCATCGAGAAATTTATGTCTCTTCCATGTTGACCCAAAATATTTTCCTTCATCTTTTTCATTTTTCTTGTATTTTTCTTTTGGGCATGAAGCAAGGCATCAAGGCATTTATGTCTCTTCCATGTTGACCCAAAATCTTTGCCTTTAAGTTTTTCATTTGTCTTGTGTTTTCCTTTTGAGGATGACGCATGGTGTCAAGACACTTATGTCTCTTCCATGTTGACACAAAATATTTTACTTTATCTTTTTCATTTGTCTTGTGTTTACCTTTTAGGGATGATGCAAGGTGTCAAGATATTTATGACTATTGGAAAAACAAAGAAGATTGACCATGTCTACAGTTTTGTCTTGTCATTGATGTCACCATGTTGTGATTATAAGATTAAGATAGTGCTTGACCTGATATTTTGGTTTGGTATCTGAATCGGTATTAGAGCTACATTCTTTGGTATCCTTGTTTGCATTCCTAAGCAATTAGTAGTTGATGCTTGTGATTTTGAGAAATTGTTTATGGTTGTTGAAGGCATGCATGAGCAAAATATTACGTGCTTTGGTTCTTGTATAGAATAATTATTGCTTTTTGCATTTGAAGTCTATTCTTGGCTAACTTCTTGGGGTAATTATGATATAGTGAATTAATTTTTCTATGTGGATATATGTGTGACCTATTTTAGGTCCTTTCTAACATAATGTAGTGTGTTGGATGGTTGAATTTCTTTTTAAAATATTTGGTGAATAGTTGGAGCCGACAGTTGGTATTTTTCATAAATATGAAGTGCATCTAATTAGGTCATTCTTATTGATGCTTGTGACTAGATCATGTATAAATATGTGTGTGCTGAGAAATTCTTGTAGAGACAAATGAGGAAAATAGAGTGTGTATGATCAATGAAGTAGCAGTAAATGTAAAAGTGAGAAAAAATAATGAAGTGTGTTGAGTCAATCTATTGAGCATCACTGAAACTGCATCAGTACTTGTTAGGTTCCTTAGTCTTGGTTCTTTTTGGCTCTGAAGCCTAATTTTGTTCTGTAACTCTTTTGTAGGCAGTGAATCTCTTTGTACGTAGTGAGCCTCCCTGTAAGTAGTGAGCTTTTGTACTTGGACAGTGAGTCCTTTTAGGGCAGTGAACCCTTGGCAACGAAGCTTTTATTTTTTAGTTTGAAACTACTTTATATTGTGAGTTAATCCTCACCATGGTTTTTCTAGGTCCTTGGGTTTTCCACGTAAAAATATAGTGTTTGTTACACTGTTGAATTACTTTTTGTTATCTATGTTTCATGCTCATAGTTAACGATAGATAATGTGGTTATGCAATTGATATGTTTTGGAATTTTTAAGTTCGAATTATATGACAACTCATTCACCCCCCCTCTTAGTTGTCCCACATCTTTAGAAATTGGTATCAAAGGCTTGGTTCCTTGGTGTTGAGCTTAACTGCTTTAGGAGGATCCTGAAGGTTAGTTAGATGGATGATAAAGGTGAGCTCTTGGGGAACTTGACAGAGTGGAAAGAGAAAATAGAGATTTGAAAGAGAATCTCGATGATGCAAATGAATGTGTCTAGAACCTAAAAGAACAACTGAAGAAATTCAAGGAAAGACACAGAGAAGTAAGTGAGGAGCCGAAACAAGAGATAATTGGATTGAAAGTGTCGGTAGAAGAAAATAAAAGAATTGAAGAATTTTTGAATACAATGGTATAGAATAAATCTGATGAATGCACTAAACTTGAGTAGGAGATAGTAAACCAAAGGATTGAATTGGAGAAGGAAAAAATTTGTGAGAACAATTTCAAATCTAGTTCTAATAAGCTTGGGGAATTGCTTATTGGAAATAAATCAAATAAAGACAAAGTTGGCTTAGGAAATGATGCTGGTGAAAGTTCTAAGGCAAAAAAAATGAACTAAGACAAAGGAAAGCAAAAGAGAAATTTGAGGAAGTTTGCAAGAAGACAACCTAATGCACAAAGGTATCCATCCTTCAACGGTATTTGTTTATCCTACAATAAATATGGTCACAAAGCAGCATAATGTAGGAGAAGGATGAATTAGAATCAGTTTCCTAGTTTTTTCTCTAGACAATGTTTTCATGCAAGAAGATTGGACATAAGGCTACTAAATACAGATCACAAGTGAGAATGACTAGTTGGTTAGTGATGAATAGGTTTCATGAAGGTAGAATGAATCAATCCTTTAATGGATACTACTATACCTATAACAATTTTGGACATATAGCATATGAATGTAGGCCGAGAGGTAATGGAGGTTAGACTAGTTAGAAGAGTGTTGTCTACTATAATTGTAATAAATCTGGACATATCTCAAAGGTTTACAGAAGTAAGAAAGGAAAGAAGTCTACTCTGGTAGAGAAGAATAATTTGATAAAGAATATTGACAAAGAGGAGATGAAACAAGAGATGAATAAGATATGGAAGAAGAAAGAGGAAGAAGAAGAAAAACCTGAAACTACTAATGGGCCTATGCCCTAATCTGGTACAAACGATTTGTTTGGTAAATAGACCTAGCATGGTCTTAGGGGGAGCATTATCAAAAAATTATAAAACCCCCTGATTTATGGTGTGTCAAAGGTTGACATGAGGATGGAATGTGAAAAATGAGTATTGAGAGGTTTTGGAAAAGAAACTAGAGGAAAACATGTTGGCATGAAAGTTTGTGGACCAAATTAGGGTTTTTGTGCTAGGGAGAATGTTTTTTATCAACTTTTTGATATTCGTCACATTTAATGCATCTAGGGTACACATTTGATGACGTATAATTTGGAATTTGTGAGCCTTCTTGTTTAATTTTCCATTCAGAGAACTTGGAGGGTGCCCTGGAGCAACCTTGAAGCAAGTGTGAAGCACTTCAAAAGGGATTTCAAAGAAATTGACTCAGGAATCTAGAATTCATTTCTCTATTTGAAAAAGGGGAAGAATAAAAAATGAAGAAGTTGTTCGAAGATGGTCAATGCTCCCCTTAAGATTTGCAACATGGACTAACTACCTCCCATGGATGTGTTAACTCTGGAAGTTGTATTGGGCATTAACACCTGCTAATATTTTGGTGCAATGACAACTGTGGAGCCAACAATTGGTATCAGAGCCAAAGGTGTTGGGTTTGAATCCCCTCGAGTAACACTAAGGGGGGGTTTGTTGGTAGATGGTCAACAATCCCCTCAATATTTGTGACATGGACTAACCACCTCCCCTGGATCCATTAACTCTAGCAGTTGTATCAAGCATTAACAAGCTGATCTTTTGGTGCAAAGGGAACTGTGGGGCCAATAAAAGTCTCAATTAATGAATTAAAGAAAGTGAAGAAATGGATCTAGAGAATCATGTGATGTCATCCCTTTGAAGCTAAAAAGAGTTGAGTTAGAAGAATTTTATCAAAGGAAGATGAAAGAAATGGAACTAGGGCTAAACGAAAAATGAATTACAGAACATGTGAAAACCCTAAGTATGTATTTGTGGAGTGAATTTTGTAGGTTTTCAAAAAAGAGTTTATTTTGTTCTTATTGAATCATTTCAAGGATGAAAGTATTGTATTGGAAAAACCCTACTTAGTTATAAAGGAAGCAATTGAGGTGATTACTAGCTTATGTAGTATTGGGGATCTTCTCGGAAAGAAAATTGTGAAGTATAGAGATGTGGAGGAATTGACTAGCATTAGTAAGGACTTGTGAGCTCTATTGATAAACACTCTCGAGTATTTAGCTATAAGGTATGTTTCGTATGACATTTCTTACAAGATCTATTTTAGAAATAATGAAGGTTTTTGCATCGGCCATTGTTGTTTATATTGCACATATGATGGTCAAGGAGAATAGGAAATTTGATTTGTGTAGCTTGTTGCTTAAGAATCTTTTTGAAAAATGTTCATATGTCGATAATTGAGTGTTATCCTTTTCACTTTGGATCATTACTAGTGTGCTTGGTGTTTTACTTTTTGTATTCCCTACTGGGAAAAGATAATGCAGTATGGGAATCAAGGATTCCTATTGGAAAATAGGTCTATAGATATCTAGGAGCATTGGAAAATAATACGAGTATGTGTAAATTCTATTTCACATCCTTGAAAATAAATATTTTCTCCAATATATTAGCTCCAAGTAAGTTTGAAGTGGGATCTCCCTCTGGAAAAAGAGAATTGGAGGTTCTCATTAGTGATTCCCCTCTGAAATTGAAGAAGAGGAAACTTATAACTAAAGATATCATTGACATTTTAGAAGAAAAGGAGAAAGTATCCTCTGATGACATCCAATCTATGATTGTTAAGGGGAAGATGAATAATATTGGAAAATTATGGAGTGCAACCTCTCCTATTAACAGACTGAATATTGATGATGCTTTGGTAGAATATTTTCTTTGGAAAGGTATTTTAAGTATCAATTGTTTATGATTCCTTGTCGAAAAATCTAGTTGAAATTATTGAAGAAAGGATGTTTCTTGAAGCTCCAAAAGGAAAAAAAATTGAAGCTTTGGTTAAAAAGAGGTTTGTTAAAGCAAAAGGGAGATTATCTGAACTGATCATGGAAACAAAGAAATACATTAAAGAGATATCTAATATTTACAAGTATTGTCTCTGGTGGCTTACTATGGTAGATAATTTTAGAAGTAAAATTGAAGCAATTGAATCTTAAGTGAACAACATTGGGAAGAATTTTGACATCTTTGAAGACAAAGAAGCAAAGCAAAGATTGAAAGTCGGTGAACTCCAAGTTGAACTGGTTGTTATACAAAGACAAAGAGATGATGCGATAAAAACCTTCTAGTTTCTTAAGGAGATTGTTGAGATTTGGTTAGAACATCTTTTCAGAATACTTTCTGACACAAAAGATGTTGAAAGACAGAGTTCATATCTTGGTCATCATCTTTTACTTTGCTTAGCTTATTGGAAAGCATCTATACAAGAATGGATTCAGCTACATTTAACTGGAAGAAATTGCCTCCAATTCTTTAGGAAAGGTACAAGAAAGTGTTTTAGGTGAAGAGTGTCATTTTTACTTGAATCTTGAGCATTCAATTTCTATTATTTTTGCTATGGAAAAGGAAGAAAAAGAAGCTAATTGAAACTTTTGGATGGTTGGAAGTTCTTGAATTTTTTTTTCTTTTTGATGTCACCATGTTTATATCATCTTTGGTCATTGTTTTGCATTGATGTCAAAGGGGGAGAGAATTAGATTATGGGGAGAGTTTGAAGGAGAAGTTCTTACAAGTTGTCATCAATGACAAAGGGGGATATTGTTGGAAATATTAAGAATATTGACTATCTCTATAGTTTTGTGTTGTCATTGATGTCACCATGTTGTGACTCCAAGATTAAGACAGTGCTTGATTTGGTATTTTGGTCTGGTATCTGAAATAGTATTCGAGCTACACTCTCTAGTATCCTTGTCTGCATTCCTAAGAAATTAGTAGTTAATGCTTGCAGTTTTGAGAAATTATTTATGGTTGTTGAAGGCATGCATGATCACAATATTACATGCTCTGGTGCTCGTATAGAATTATTATTTCTTTTTTCATTTGAAGCCTATTCTTGGTTGACTTCTTGGGGTAATTATGATACAATGAATTAATTTTTATATGCGGATATATGTGTGACCTATTTTAGGTCCTTGCTAACATAATGTAGCATGCTAGATGGTTGAATTGCTTTTTGAAATATTTGGTGAATACTTGGAGCTGATAGTTGGTATTTTTGGTAAATATGAAATGCATCTAATTAGGTTGACCTAATTGATGCTTGTGATTAGATTGACTATATATATGTGTGTTTTGAGAAAGTTTTGTAGAGATGAATGAGGAAAATAGAGTGTGTATGATCAATGAAGGAGCAGTAAATGCAAAAGTGAGGGAAAGTAATGAAGTGTGTTGAGTTAGTCTATTAAGCATCACTGAAACTGCATCAACACTTATTGGGTGTATTATTCTCAGTTCATTTTGGCTGTGAAGGCTAATTTTATTCTATAACTCTTTTGTAGGAAGTGAGCCTCCTTGTAGGTAGTGAACCTCCTTATAAGCAGTGAGCTTTTGTACTTGGAAAATGAGTCCTTTCAGGGTAGTGAGCCCTTGGTAGTGAGCCTTTTATTTTTCATTTTGAAACTACTTTATATTGTGAGTTAATCCTCACTGTGCTTTTTCCCTCCTTGGGTTTTGCACATAGAAATTGGGTGTTTGCTATGATGAATTACTTTTTCTTATCTATGTTTCATGCTCATACTTAATGACAAATAATGTGGTATGGAATTGATATGTGTTGGAATTTTTAATTTTGAATTATGCGACAATTGATTTATCCCCCCCTCTCAGTTGCCCTACATCTTTAACAATGTCTCTTCCATGTTGATCGAAAAGCTTTGTCTTTATCTTTCTCATTTGTCTTGTGTTTTCCTTTTGGTGATGACGCAAGGCATCGGGACATTTATGTCTCTTCCATGTTGACACAAAATCTTTTCCTTTATCTTTTTCATTTTTCTTGTGTTTTCCTTTTGGGGATGACACAAGGCGCCGAGACATTCACATTTCTTCCATGTCAACCCAAAAGGATTTTTCTTTATTTTTTCTTTCTTTGTGTCATTCTCCCAATTGTATGAGTATTTGGGGAATGATGGCAGTTCCATGCTCTATGACAACATTGTAGCATAGACATACTAATCCCAAATCCATAGATCCCTTATGTATTTTTAGGGGCAACCCTTCCTTCCTATTTCATGACACAACTTACTTTGGACACATATGACTTGGCATAGGGTTTTTTGAGGAAAGATCTCATTTATTAGAACCAAATCATTAACTACTTTAAAGAAATTGCTCACAGTGATGGTGTAACAACCACTTTAAAGTGGGGGCATATACATGGATGTTTATTTTTTTAAATGTAATTTTTTATTAACTTCTCCAAATTTTATGAAAGCTATATTTTTTCATTATGCATTACATTCTACAAAAAATAAAATATATTTCAATTATTTTTCTTAAAATTAGGGGGAAGAATGCTCTTTTTTCATTTTTTTAGGATTTTTCTACTTTGAAAATTTAGAAAATTTAATATATTCATTAAAATATATATATATATAAATATTTATATAAATACACAACGTTGAATAATATTTCACCAAAAATGGTTACAAAATAAATAGTGGAAATCGACAAATAGAGGGAATACACATGGCACTATATTCTATTTGTTTTGGTAAAAAATAAGATCACTTTATTTTCTCTCAATATTTGATCCCACTAATATCCACTATTTTCTAAACATTTAATAATTTTAGAAAATAGATTAGATGCACTTACCTTAATTTTATATATAGTTTTAAAGTTACAATATAAATCTAGTAAATTGTAATAAACATCACCAAAATCTACAGTCAAAATCTAAAACAAATAGTAAAATGTATAAAATATTTCAATACTAAAACATTTAGTAAACTTCATTTAATTTTTATATTATTATACACTTCCAAATTGTATGTTTGATACATGTAATATAATGTAACAAATGCCATCAAAATCCCCAATAAATAAAGTTTGGTTGAAGAACAAAACAATACAAAATATATTAACATTTGAAATGATGCTCTGTAGAGTTTTTAATTAAAATGCATTGATTAGTTTAAGATCTTTATTAACTATAATAAGGTAGGTTGCTTATAAATACACAAATGTATGAATATATATATCTTTAAATAGAATTAAAAATTTATCTTCCACTCATATTATGCACTAGATATCGAGTTGAAGCTAACAAACCAATGGATTAGAAGGATGAAAGAGTTGACTCAGAATATGGTCATCGGATTTAGGCTACAAGATTTTGAATCAAGAAGGCCAACAAAATAAATATATTATAGTTTAAAATTTCATTTAAATAATAAAATCATTTATTTATTTATTTATTTATTTTAGATGTTAACTATTTTTTATTATTTTATTTTTTATGAAAGAAAATTAGATTTTTAATTTAATTAAATATTTTTTTTATGAATAGGTATTAATCTATATTAATTCAAAGATTAATATACATATTCACAAAAATAAGTGGGTGGTAAGAAGGCACACCCTGAGAGCCACATGGACAATGCCTAGAAAAGCCAAAAAATCAACCAGTCACATGGGCCTAGCCCAAAAGCCCATGATTAACAAAATTAAAAAAAGCCCTTAAGCAACTAAAGTAGTGCTAGTAGAGCCAGGAGGGTCTTTGTCATCCTTTTTCTTTCCCCATACATCAACAAGGTCTGGAGTGACATTAGGAGGAGGACCCCAACCATAATCGACTTATTTATCTTTATCTTTATCTTCCTCGCGTTGAGGCAAGATTGTAAGTGCAACCCATAGAAATCTTTTACTAGAGTCTGGCGAACTAGAGCCAGAGACAGGAGTGTCATCAAAGGGCCACCTAGAACTACCACCACTACTCCTCGAAGCACCAC
This sequence comes from Sequoia sempervirens, assembly GCA_007258455.2. Taxonomy (NCBI): domain Eukaryota; kingdom Viridiplantae; phylum Streptophyta; class Pinopsida; order Cupressales; family Cupressaceae; genus Sequoia; species Sequoia sempervirens. The sequence goes on from VDFB02086081.1 coordinate 290,541,829, forward strand.
CAGAGGGCCACCCCTAGCTAGCTTGAGGTGGAGGGGAGCGGGTCTACTGAGGGGGGCGAGATCCCTACAGAAGAGGAGGTTGAGAGCAAGGGTGCACAAAGCGACTCTGCTGCTAGTTCCAAGAGGGTGACCGATCGCGGGAGGAGGTGGGCGAAGCAAGCACTTGAGCAATAGTACATAGGGCATTGCCCCAATGATCCAAAAGCACTTGTAGGCGAGCAACTTCAAGTGCACCTTTATTTGCCTGCATCTAAATTTGTAAGAGCACATTAGAACAAATAATACCTTTAGAATATAAAGAAACATTTTTATCCATTTGAGTGTGAGCAAATTTGTAAGAAATTTTGTCTTTCTAGATATTAAAGAGAATTTCCACCCTAAAAGTGTGCCAAAGCTGGGTATACTTAGTAGGAAGTTTGGTCGAGACTCCAAGAAAAAGGGCTCCTATCTAAAAAATAGAAAAGAAGTCATGAATCCAAGTCCAAAACTACTAGGCTCTGGGACAAAACCAAAATAGATGCTTAAAAGACTCAACTTTCCCACAAAAAGGGTAATGAGGGTCTTGGACCCCTAGGTGAACAAGCCAAGAACCCACAAGAAAGCCTTGGAAAGAATATATCAAGCAAAGTGGGAAAGTTTCAGCTCAACACTTGCAGACCAAGTGGAAACAAATCTTTTACGCTAGACATGAGCGGGAGATTGAAGAAGCCACCTCTAGTTTAGACCATGAATCATAGGAAAATGTCGTGAGAGCCACCTATAACAAAGCCTAGGCTTGTAATTCTTGAAAGGGGTGTCTGGGTACCACTTCTAGTCCTTCCACCAAGGCTTGGACCCATGAATTCCTACCTTATGAAACATTTATATAGAAATGGCACTCACTAGACCATCATAAGTTGCATGGTCTTGGTTTTGAAGCCTGTACAAGGCACGTAAATCTTCCCATGACATGATATGCATTATGGGTCTCTGAAATATCTGTTGTAAGGTGTGAATACCTTTCTTATGGAATCTGGGCACCTTAAACCAAGGTGACTTAGCCAAAGGTTGACCATTGCTAACAAATAGAGGAGACTACCAAACATTATGCTAGTTTAGTGAAAGCCCGTAATAGAAACTAGAACCAACCCAGTGGAGCTAGGGTCTAACTACCTCCTAGGCTCTCCAAATGCTTTTAGCAATAAAATTCCCCACAATTTGAACTGATTCCTTCATGACTAGAAGGGTTTGAAAGCCAATCCCCTTCTAGGCAAGCCTATGAGTAGGGAAGTCTGATTGAATACAATTCTTGAAGAGAATTTTCTAGGCCTCATCTCTAATAAGTTCCCATATTATCCATTTCATACACAAGGAAATGCCTTGTCATTAAGTGGAGAGAAGCCCAAGGCCTCCATAGTCTCTAGGAAGGGAACAAAATTTCTAGATGACACAGTGAGACCCTCTATGTGATTCAGAAAAAGCCCAAAGGAAGTCCCAAAGCAACTTTTCAAGCTTGGAATAGGTAGCTTTAGAAGGGGGCCAAGATGAAGAATAATAAACATGAGTGGTCACCTGAAGTTTGGAGCACACTTGAAATTCCCCTACCAAAGAGAGGGGCTTAGTAATCCAGTAAGCGAGATTTTACTCAACTCTGGAAAGAATAGCTTGCCATAACCTAGTCGAAGATTCCTAGAAAGCAAAGGGAATGCCCAAGAATCAAAATATTTCTCCAAACCCAATCCACTTCCAACCACACTACTAAAAATAGGGAGGAATGGGCGAAATAGACTGTATGTAGCGCAAAGTTTTGTGCCATTGAATGGAAATGCTAGAAGCAAGGAAGAGAATATTGAGACATTTTAGGGCTACTTTGATATTGTCTTCATCCTCGAGAAGAGTGAGGAAAGAGTCATCAACAAAATGGCCATTAACCAATTGGTTTTGAGAGTAAGGCAGTGAAATGCCCTTAACACGTTGTTGAGAATCCGCATTGGCCAAAAGGTAGCCAAACCCTTTAGTGACGAGCCTGTACAAAGAGGGGGCAAGCAGACACCCTTCCTAGATGGAATGAAAGAGCCCAAAGGGATAGGATTGGCAACCATTAATGGTGATACAAGCAGATGCATCTACAAAGAGCATTCAAACAGCCTGAATGAAATTGGGCCCAAATGCAAAAGCTTGCAACATAGCAAGAATAAAAGACCATTCAATGTTGTCATATGCCTTGGAAAAATCAATTTTGAGAAAAATAGCCTTTTGGTTTGATCGTCCAGCCCACTCCATACCTTCCCACATGGCAATAGTATTATCCAAAATGAACCTAGATTTGATAAACCCTACTTGCTCTGGGTGCACAATCTGAGGTAAAAGATGGCAGATCTTCAAAGTCAAAGCTTTGATGATGATTTTATAGTAGACATTGAGAAGTGTAATAGGCGTCCAGTTGCAAATATCCTCAGGATCTCTAGTCTTAGGTATGAATTTAATATTTCCTTTGTTTATTAAATTACCTAGAGAATTAGCATGAAAAGCCTCTGAGTAAACATAATGCAGATCTTTCCAAACACAATCCTAAAGGGCCTTGTAAAACTCACAAGGAAATCCATCGATGTCTAAGGCTTTGTCATTAGTAATGGAATGAATAGCTTCCTTGAGATCATCCAGTGTTAACAATTGATCACAAAAATTTCTCTACACTGAGGAAAGCCTATTTGGCACAATAGCAAGGAAATCCTAGAGGGCTTGCTATTGCATAGGCATGGATTCCAGTGTAGTGAAAACTTGCTCATAATGGCGCACAAAGTCCTGGAGAATGTTAAGAAGCTCAAAGAGCACCTAGATTCCATCTTTAATTTTTTAATGCCTAGGGATGAGTGCCTTGCATGCAGGGCCAGAAAAGACTCTTTAGAGGCATGGTTTTCAATTTTTAACTAGTGCAACGTATCTTTGATTTGAGCACCTCTAACAACATAATTATCTACAACTTTCTTTTTGTGCCTTAATTCCACCACCCTGACTTGTAATGAAGGGGAAAATGGGTTGGTTGCCAAAGCCTTAGTAGCTGAGAATAGGTAAGAAGTGGTAGCCTCATAAGACCGATGGAAAAAGATAGCCATTTGGTGCCCATAAATGCATAGAAATTGAGTCGTGTGAGTAATAGCATCATGCCACCATGTAATCTAGCTTGTATGATGATCTGGCCCACACTCCAGATTCTAGACTTTACAAATGTGGGCCAAAGTAGGCTTATGGCAAAGCAAAGACGTATTAAAAAATAATTGAGTTTTACACATGTGAGGTTGTTGTGTCTCCCATTCAATGCAAAAATAAATGGGGAAGTGGTCTGACAAAGTCACATCCACTAATAGCTTAACCAAAAGAGAAGAACTGTCAAAAGAGAAAAAATGATTGAGCCGAGATCACGGCACAATCAAGGCATTTAAATATCCTATTAGAATCAACCTTGTAATTACACCAAGTGTGCCAGGGTGAATGAGAATGGTGGCAGGCAATATTAGGATAAAAAAGCCCTAATTTATTGCACATGTAAAGCTACACCTCTTATTCACCAGCTACCTATTTGAATTGAAATGTGCCATCTTTATCATACACCTTCTCAACGATATTGAAATCCCCAAACAATAACCAAGTAGCAATTGGAAATGAATCAACAATCTAGCACCAAAGCAAAGAGCATTCCACAACATCATTAGAAGCATAAATATTAATAATCCCAAAGGAATGATTATCAATGTTGAGAAGGATCTAGATGAGCCGATGAGTGGGATATGACCCGTGGTCGACCACACAAATGTGCTACTGTGGGGACAAAAAGGTGACAACTTCGCCATGCCCAACATCATGAGAAGTGAAAAATATTTTACTGGTTGGCCAAATAGAGTGGCAAAGGTTTTTTCAAGTACATTATCATCTCCCTAGAGAGGACACAATATGATTCAAAAAAGACACACAAGGCAAAGGTAGACCAGGAAACTCAATCTAAACCAGGTCTCACAACTTGGTGTCATCTGAGATAACAAAATCCTGGGTCCATGCCTAGAAAAGCAACAAAGAAGACCTGATATACTAGTGACCATGGGATAAGGTAGCCTAGACATGATTAACCTCCACAAAATAGAACAAAAAAAAACTTGGTTAAGTTTTGGACCATATCAAGGAAAACCCCATGAGGGACCCAGGCCTTGCTGACACACTCCTTAAGCAAACTTTCAAGGGGAGTCCTCCCAATAAAATATCCCACAAGGGAATGTTGCTCAAGCCATTGACAAGCTGAATTAGAATCTGGTAAAGGAAAAACCACATCAGCTGGGGAGTCGAAACACTTACCTCGTGAAAGACTTTCAAAATAATTTTTCAGGGTCATTTGTTTGGAGCAGGAGCCATTGAACAACGTCATCAAACCACTAACACCAGCATGAACTATTAGGTTAGAGCCAGTTGAAGGCATATTAAAACACAAAAACCGCAGTAAATGCGGCTATACACACAAGAAAAGAGGGGTTTCCTGTGTAAAATGTGTAGTATGACATAAGAGGGGCCAAGAGTGACTGTAGACACCACAAAAGCCTAGTAGAGCTCTAATAGGATCTTTTTATATTTAAATTTTATGATGATTAATAGTGGAAGATTGATAGTCTACATGGGTAGCAGAGTTGGTTTGGGTAGTAAGATGCCAACCTAGCAGGGAATCAGAGCTCAAAAGAAGATAATGTATGATATGGATTCCATGACTTTGGTCTCCCTTCTATATTATGGAGGGAATCATGAGTCTTCTTTGAGGTTGGCATCTTTTGTGGAGTAGTTTTTTTTTCATGAATTCTATCATTTTTATTCACATTCTTAGAGAATGGAATGTTGTAGGATGCTTGGTCAAATTGACCTATGGTACTAATTACAAATGGAAAGTCATGGATTGAGAATCTTTGTCTTTTGCTCAATCTTTGTAGTTATTTTAAATAATTCATTATGATTTGGTTTGATCATTATGTTTTATTTTTAGTAAGAGTTTTGTATTTTGTTGGTTTCAAGATTTCCTTTAGTTCTTAAAGATGCTGGATTTGTAAAAACTTTCCTTGAAATTTTATCCTATAGATATTAATAATAGTTATTGCTATTAAGAATTGTTTTATAATTTTTACAGATTTTTAATTAATATATTCATCCTTCAAAAAAATCTCCTTTCCTCATATAATTAGACTTACGTAACACTTCTATAATTACCTTTTATACTGAAGATTTATTATTTTAAGTCTCCAATTAAGCTATTTCTATTATCAATGATATATACACACATTATCATCACTCAGTTTATGAAAACCAAAGTTGAACGTGTGTACTTTAAACAAAATACATTATCATACAATGCATAACAAAGACATACAATGCATGATAGATTAATACAATTTAAACCAATGGAGTCTCTTCTATGAAAACATGATAGATTAAAACAATTTAAACCAATGCAGTCTCTTCTATGAAAACTATACGTAATCTGAATAGCTGCTTCTTTCCACCCAACCTTCCTATTCCTGGAATAAAGTTGACATCTTTAACTGTCGCAATTAAAATAAGCTTGGCATCTTCAAATTTGCAATTCATATATCCAATCCTCTGTATCAATATGTCAAACATTTCATTAGTTCCTTGTGTTGGGTGGTCAAAATGATTATTTAAGTTTGGTATAAAATCTTCCAACCAAAATAAATAAAAACTAAAAAATTGCTAACACTATCCAGTTCACTGGTCCTAGATAGTCTGGAGAAAACAAATTTGTTCCTTTCCATTACTGGGCTTTGATTCGAACTGTGTTTTAAACAAACCTGTTGAAAAATCGTACGGTGAACGGGGAAAGTTTTCCGGGGAACACATCTCGTTCAAATACGATGTACTCTTGCATGTATTGACTTCATTTTCTGCGTTATTCGGGCAGTCTGAGAATTTGTGGTCGACTAATCTGGACGAAGATGTGGGACAACGCTGCCCAATTATTTCCACGGAAAAGCTTTCAGATTCCACGGTATTTTGAGCTGAAGTATAATCGACAAGCTCAAAGTCGCTGCCCGTGATCACCTCATCCACAAAAAACCGGCACCATGATTCTGGGCCGTCAACAATATTTGAAACCTCCCTCTGCAAATTGATTTCTTGATGTTCTGAAATAGTGTTGACAACCTCTTTGAAGGGGTCGTTTGGTATTCTCACCGCAGTAGTTCTGACTGCCACAGTTCGTATTACACAGTGATCCTCTGGACAAGCAGATGGAGGCTTTAGCGTCCTAAAGATTCCTTTGGTTTTGGGAGGACTATGTCCATTCCTTTCCATCTTTTTCACCAATTGAGTGTTCCAGTAATTCTTGATCTCATTGTCTGTTCGACCCGGAAGTCTTCCTGCGATTAGTGACCATCTACATTGATCAAAGGAAAATCTCACACTTAGAATATGCATGATATCTTTCATATTCTGTAACTATTCAGTCAAGGAATTATGAAATTACTTGTTGCCAAGTAGTTTATGCATTCTGATAATGAGCTCCTCTTCATCGGCCGAGATATTTCCCCGCTTAATATCAGGACGGAGATAGTTCAACCAGCGTAATCTACAGCTTTTCCCACACCGCTTCAGACCTGGGAAAGCAAATTACCCAGCATCTAAGCAATTAAGAGACCTACCGTTACTGGAATTTAAAGCTTATATCGGAAATTCAATTGAATAAACCAATGGCTAGACATAGTCTGAGAAACAAATCATCCATCTAAACAGTTAACAGACCTACTGCTAACTGTGAAGCATTTATCAGAAATTCCATTAAATAGATGAGGAGTGAGAGAAATGTTTTAGTTCACCTGATTTCTGTGGGAGATATCTCCATCCACCATCGCCATGAGTCGAGATGTATTTAGTTAAAATCGAATCCTCTTCAGCAGTCCATGCCCCACGGTTAAGACCTGCATCCTTCGAACAGCAAGGAGTTCTACCCATTCTATACAGTTTCTTTAATCTCGACATATCGGTGGGTCAATAAATAAACAGGTAGATGAGATTAGTGACAGGCATGTGACGGAGGATAAAATTTCGTACATAGTTTATTAACTGAACTATCTATAAAAAATTTACAGAAAAGGTTTACAACCACCCTTCTCAAACGAAGACCCTCAGTTGAGAAGTCAAATGACCAGCTTGGCGCCGCCCTTGAGGGGGGTGCCCTTGTTAAGCGCCCCGACTCATACGTCAATGTCATCAGTGTCGTCTCTTAGTATCTTGTACCATACAGTCCACCGAATCATATGACTACACCACCACACCTCTTACTGTCCACCTTCCCCCATTCACATGCGGTAATTAGTGTCATGTGGCTTTCAGAGCATTTATGAGGAGCAATTATTTACGTTGTAAGGACATTTTGTCTGATCAAATCTGCCATGGTTGCCACGCTTGTCACCGTGCAAATAGTATGTGAACAAGGGGAGAGTTTCAAAACATGGAACTTGACAAACATTTTGACATAGATTGCACATTCCAAGTCAAATCAAACTCTAATTGGACGTTTTCAAAATAGTTTGCATGTTACTTTATGGAGTGTTTTTCCACAGTTCCTTTTTGAATGTGATGGAGTATGTAGTACTTATTAAGTTCTCGAGAGTAGAGTAATTTTGTTTTTTTATGATTTTTTGGTTTCAGTTTTTATAGATTTTATGGATGTTATTAAAAGTATTTATTAGTAGTATTTAATATGATAGATATTATATTTATTGATATGTAGTTTTTTTCAATCTATTTGTCAAAATATCAATTAATTACTTTTATAATCATTTTATCAATATAATTTTTCATCTTTAAAAAATGTTAAATTGATTGTTGAGTTTACATTCTTATTGAAGCAGGAGGATAAACACACATACCCCATTTTCATACAACTATTCTCAACAAAATAAAATGCATTGAAATTGAAACAAATCAAATTTAAAAATCTGCAACATGAACACTTGATTGTTCATTCATAATCTCCTACAATCATCACAATAACTTCTCCAAATTGACAATACAAATGGTGCAGCCTCATGGGCTGATAATAATAGTCTCAAAACTAATATAAAACTAATGTACAACAGCAAAATAATTTAAAAGAAAACAATAATTTCATTCTTTCAAATCTTCTACCAAAACTATGAAACAAGATCATCAAACACTTGCAAACTTCAATACAAAATCTGCAACTCAAACATGGATTCTTAAATCCATTTGCTGCTATTCCTTCACTTCCAAGCTTGCAAAAACATTCATACCAAACTGATTTCTCCTTCCTTCAACTCTCACCAAACTTCCCTTGCAAAATCCCTCTTCTCTTGCAATATTCCCCTTCTTTTCACACTGATTTTCTACAATTTTTCTTGTGCAACTCTCAGGAGAAACCTACAAGTTTTTTCTCCAAACTTGCTACTATTGCTTGCTTCCCTTCGAATACATTAAAGAATCCATTTTATATAGATTAAAACATTTTTGAGATACCAAAATAGGCACCCCCAAATCTTCTCTTTCATTTCCCTTCAATTGTATTTTTAAAATTCCCCAATTTGTGTTAAAATTCATCATTAAATGCTTCCAAATATGGAACACAAAGTTGTTGCACCATATTCCACGACTTGCTATTGTAAATGCCTCATAAAAATCAATAAAATCATGACCCAAGTCATGCTCATTCACATTGATTTGAATACTGAAGTCATTCATTGATTGTTCCCAAAACACTAGCTTTTATGCTTTAAAGCAAAAATCTGTTTTTTCTTATCTTGGGTGTCCACTCTCTCCATCCCTATTTTTTAGGGATTTTGAATCTTAAAAATAATATTTTAAATGAAATAGAAAGTCTCCGAAAACCTTTTCCAAAATTTCCAATTTTGAATTTGAAACTCCAAAATTACCTCCTACACTTTCTTTCACTCTAAAAATGTAACATTTAAATAAAGACCAATTATTTAATAAAGTATTTTGGCCTCAACATTGCAATTTATTTTCCTATTACATAATTAAACTAAACCTTAGGAAATTAAAAATTAAATAATTTCTTTTTGGCTGATGAGGATAGCCCTTTGACCATGGATGCTCCTGCATCAGACACCCACGGTAGAAAATAAATATTTCAAGTTGCACTCAGAAATATTTATAGAACCTGTGCTTGTCTTGGATCCACCTCTCTTCTTTGTCCACTAGTATTTCTTTGTTCACCAATTTTTGCAACTTCACAACATTATCCTCTTTCATCTTTACTCCTCTACCCTCTATTGTTGGTTTAATTTCTCCCACTCTTTCCACCATGTCTTCTTCATGAAATTTTATTGTTTCAATGCCTTCTATAAAACACAACATCGCTACAATATGATTTCTTTTACTCAAAATAGCATTAGTACCATTATCAAGAGACTCATTTTCCATTCCTCCTAACAAGGAATCTTAGTCACAAATGAAAACATCTTCATGTCCACTATTCTCTAGCAAAGATTTACCATAATTTTTTTCATTTACCTTCACTTTACACTTCCCCAATTTAACTTCATCAAATTGATCTACTGCTACAATAAAATACTCTATTTCTACATTCTTATTGTCATCAAAGTAAACACCAAAATTTGATTTTACCTCACTTTTACCTGCAAACTTCATCTCACCTGAGATTAACTCATCCCATTCTCTTTCAATTGCTGCCATTTGCATCAAAAAATCATCCCCTTCACTTTCTTATGTCCTTCAAAGGACACTCTTTGGCTGCAACTTCATCATAATCACATTCATCTTCATAAAAATATTTATCAAAAATGAATTTTTCCTTTGTATCTTCCACTACTGCAACTTTTTCTTCCCTTGCAATAATTTGATCCCATTCTCTTTCAATTTGAATGAGTAAATCATCCTTCTCAACTTCATAGGTGTTCTTTAAAGAACTCTCTTCTACTACTATAATCACAGTAGTCTCATCCTCCATGTCTTCCAATAGATATTCCTCTTTAGGTTTATCAATCTCTTCACGCTCATTCTATTTTTCTTCCTCAGTGTTGCATGCATGACACTGTATTACTTCTTTCTTTCCTGTAGTTAAAACATCATTAGAAAGATAAAACTTATCTTCAACTCTTCTCTCCTCTTTTTTCCTCCTTTCAATCTCATCTCTTAATTCATTTATTTGTTGTTGCAACCCTATCATTTCTCTTTCTCTGAATCTCTTTTTGATTACCTCTAATCTAGGAATCCTTAGAATCCATCTAATGACAATGCCCTTTCCCTTTTCCATTTCTAGGCTTCTCAAAGCCATAACAACACAAATTTTCAAAACCCTCAGGTTCTTCACATGTAAACTGCCTCACATTCGGTGATCTGTTTACAAAATCTTCACTCTCAAGATCTGCTAGCTTCAACCCACACTCATAGGTCCTACTGCAACTGCCTCACGTTTGGCGCTCTGTTACAGACTCAGGAACTTCTGCTCTGATACTACTGAAGCAGGAGGATAAACACACATACCCCCTTTTCATACAACTATTCTCAACAAAATAAAATGCATTGAAATTGTAGCAAATCATATTTAAAAATATGCAACATGAACACTTGATTGTTCATTCATAATCTCCTACAATCATCACAATAACTTGTCCAAATTGATAATAAAAATGGTGTAGCCTCATGGGCTAATAATAATAGTCTCAAAACTAATATAAAACTGATGTACAATAGCAAAATAATTTAAAAGAAAACAATAATTTCATTCTTTCAAATCTTCTACCAAAACTGTGAAACAAGATCATCAAACACTTGCAAACTTCAATACAAAATCTACAACAACTCAAACATGGATTCTTAAATCCATTTGCTGCTATTCCTTCATTTCCAAGCCTGCAAAAACATTCATACCAAACTGATTTCTCATTCCTTCAACTCTCACCAAACTTCCCTTGCAAAATCCCTCTTCTCTTACAATATTCCCCTTCTTTTCACACACTGATTTTCTACACTTTTTCTTGTGCAACTCTCAAGAGAAACCTGCAAGTTCTTTCTCCAAACTTGCTGATATTGCTTGATTCCCTTTGAATACATTAAAGAATCCATTTTATATAGATTAAAACATTTTTGAGATAACAAAATAGGCTCCCCCAAATCTTCTCTTTCATTTCCCTTCAATTGTATTTTTAAAATTCCCTAATTTGTGTTAAAATTCATCATTAAATGCTTCCAAATATGGAACACAAAGTTGTTGCACCATATTCCATGACTTGCTATTGTAAATTCCTCATAATAATCAATAAAATCATGACCCAAGTCGTGCTCATTCACATTGATTTGAATACTGAAGTCAGTCATTGATTTTTCCCAAAACACTAGTTTTTATGCATTAAAACAAAAATCTATTTTTCTTATCTTGGGTGTCCACTCTCTCCATCCCTATTTTTTAGGGATTTGGAATCTCAAAAATAATATTTTAAATGGAATAGAAAGTCTCCAAAAACCTATTCCAAAATTTCCAATTTTGAATTTGAAGCTCCAAAATTACCTCCTACACTTTCTCTCACTCTAAAAATGCAACATTTAAATAAAGAATAATTATTTAATAAAGTATTTTGGCCTCAACATTGCAATTTATTTTCCTATTACATAATTAAACCAAACCTTAGGAAATTAAAAATTAAATAATTTATTTTTGGTTGATGAGGATAGCCCTTTGACCATGGATGCTCCTGCATCACTTATTGTAAACTTTGTGTTAATCAATGCACACATTGAATAGCATAGTTGATACCAACCATAACCAAAATTAAATCAAGTACATTTATGTATATGCGAAATCAAATCAAACAATATTTAGGGAGAAGGTAAAACACAACTACCTATGGCATGATCACATAAGACTCCATCCCCCCTATGATGATATATTTGTGAGATAGGACTGACGAACATTTAGGTGCAAGTCATTTGGAGTGTTGTCACCTATCCCATCATCGGAAAGATGTGGTAGTGCCAATGGGTTTTGAAATCCTAATTTGGAATGGACAAAAATCCCAAAACATCGCCATTTTTTTACATTTGCATTTTGAAGGTTGATGGGGAGCCCAAAAGGGAGTTGCAGGTGTTTGGAGGTCGAAGCAGAGTGGCCAGTCTCCCTACCAAAATGCATTTGACAGGTGCAACCACCTAGCTAGCAGATATGTATATCTGTCAGAAATATGTCATTTTGTCATTCTACCTAGAAACTATGAAGAATTGAATGACTATTTTTTTCTAAGATGGGTTTTCATTGATTGATTTCCAAGGGTTTTCCTTGCAAAAATGACTTTTCATTTGAAATGCAGAGTTGTTTATGTGTTTTTGTGTTGAGGTTTTTTATTTTAATGTTCTCACAACATAGAAATTTTTGAGGAAGTTGAATGAAATAACTAACAATCCATCAAGTGGAAACATGAGTAACATATATTCTCTGCAATTAAAATAGTAGTGGGATAATGTTTAGAGAGGCTTGAAACCATGCAAAATGTATAGTGAGGTTGAAAACACAATGTGGGTTCTGCAGTTAAATGATATATTTTTAAAACCACATAAAGCCCATAATGTTGCCACTTTCAACATTCTCATTTTGAAAGTTGTTGGCTATTCAATTTTCTATTTTAATAAAAAGGGAATGAGCTTAGAAGGAGGTTGCAGGTGTTCAGAAGTTGAACAAGTGCAGCCATTCTCCCTACCAAAACACATGTTACATGTGCGGGAAGCTAGCTAGTAGGTATGTATATCTTCTAGAAATATATGTTATTTTCACATTCTGCATTAGAAGGACTATGAAGAAGTGAGTGGCAATTCATTGTGAAGATGGGTTTTCATTGACGGGTTTCCATGGGTTTTCATTGGGCTTCAATATGTAGAGGGTTTTACAACATTGTGTGGGCTGGGGGTTTCATAAATCATGTACTCCCCTCCCACTGTATTTTCCAACCTACAATCATATTGTGCATGTATATTTGCATCATATGAAGAAATCAAAATGCAATTTTTACTCTACGTAAGACTTGTTATAAATTTTAAAGGTGTCTTTCATTACATTCATATTGTCTAAATAACAAAATGTTTTCAAGACATTCATAATGTTTTATAAAAATCCAAGTTGGAAAACACTAGGTGTTACATAAAACTTGCAACCCACATACTATTCTAAAACCAATTACAAGTAACAGGGTAAGTGCAGAAAGATGGGGGGCTAAAAAGGGTCTTAAGTAGCCACTTTTTTTTTTTAAATCAGGAAATACTGACCTTGGATGAGAAATTGTAGATAGGTACACTCCAAATTTTAAGATGCAATAAAAATAATGTTTGTAGTGCTCCGAGTCTACTTTCTAAACTACTAATTCTTTTTGAAAATGGTAGAGGTTAAGGGGTTTAGAAAAGGGAGTCACAAAAATTGGTGTTATTTTTGTCAAAAAAATATAACATAGCATCTTTTGTGGCTCCCTCAAAAGGTTACTTTTTTTTTGGTATTTTTAAAATCACTTCAGTGAGAAATTAGCTAACATGTAGTTTATACCTGATTTTTCTAATAATTTTTTAGTGAATATTTGTTTTTCACTAATTTTCAAAGTGGACACATGCTAAAAAACAAAATTTTGGTCGTTCTACCCCTATAATTTTTGAAAACTAATCAATTTTTTTTTAATATGTGTAGAATGGAGTCTAGTTTATAAAAGTGTAATTTATTTAAAATTTCAATGAATGGTTTAATAATGAAGTAAAAAATACCAAACACTAGTTTTTGACAAAAGACAAACACACATAGTAAAATTAAAGATGAAAGCCTTAACATTTTCAAAATATGACAAAATTACATCGTTAAATAGTTAAGAGAGATCCTAACATTACCCAGGTGTTTGATTTATTTGACCTTGAAACACATGCAAACCTAACGATTAGCATGAACAAGATTATGTGAAATCTTGTAGAATATGCAAAAACACATATTTGGATGTTGGGAAGACACTCCAAGCCTTTGGGTTGGCAATCCAAAGGAAATCCCAAGCCTAAGGCTTGGGGATTCCCAAAGCAAGATATAATGCAAGTGCATTATATCGTGCTCGCGTTATGTTTTGTTTTGTATTTTTCTCATTTTTTGCAAAATGATGTTGCATGTTTCTCAAGCTTGACATAATGCGAGTGTGTTATAACATGCTCACGTTATGTCTCGCTTGGAATTATTTTTGTGCAAGTTTGTTAAGTATGTTTGATGTATACATATGTTTGTATATATATTTGTATGTATGTAAGTCTTTATGTATGTATGCATGCCTATATGTATGTATGTATGTATATATGTATGTATGCATGTATGTTGCATGTATGTATGTATGTATATATATGCATGTATGTTGCATGTATGTAAGTATGCATGCACACTTGTATATATGTATGTATGCCTATACACCTATATGTATGTATGTTTGTATGTATGTATGTATGCATGTATGTATGTATATGTGTGTATGCTTATATGTATGTATGGATGTATGTATGTATGTATGTATGTATGTATGTATGCATGCTTGCATATATGCTTGTATGTATGTACGTATGGTTGTATGTATCTATGTAAGGTTTTTAGGTTTAGGGTATATAAGGGTGAGGTATAGGTTATAGGGATAAGGGTTGAGGTTTCTAGGTTTAGGGATTAAGGTATAGGGTTGAAGGTCAAGGGATTAGGGCTTAAGTAATAAGTTGAGCGTATAGGGTAGAGGGTTGAGGGTTATAATCGAGGGATAATATTTAGTTTGTTGGGTGTATAATATTAAGTGTATAAGGTATAGGGATTAGGCTTTAGGATATTGGGTTTAGGGTTTATGATATGGATTGAGGGTATAAAGCATAGGGTGAATTGGGTTGAGAGTACATATGGTTCAGGTTTTAAGTATAGGGTTTAGGGACAATATTTAGGGTTTACGGTATAACGGTGAGGTTATAGGGTTTAGGGATGATGGTTTGTGGGTGTAGGGTCCAAGGTTTAAGGTATAGGGTTAAAGATTGAGGGATTAGGGGTTAAGTGTAGGGTTGAGGGTATAGGGTTGACGGTTGAGAGTTTATAGTTGAGGGACAATGTTCAAGGTTAAGTGTCTAAGATATAGGGTTCAGGGTTCAAGGTTGAGGGTATAAGGAATATGGATGAGGGTTGAGGGTTTGGGGAATATGTATATAGGGTTAAGGGTATAGGGTAGAGGGTAGAGGTTTGAGAGTCGAGGGATAATGTTCAAGGTTGAGTGTCCAAGGTTAAGTGTATAGGGTATAGGTCCTAGTGAAGCGTGTGTTTGGGATTCCCTCAATATTTTTCCACCATAGGGTTTAAGATATTGGGTTGATGGGTTATGGCTTAAGTATAGGGTTGAGGGTTGTGTTTTTAGGTTGTATGGTTTAGGGTTTAAAGGTTGAAGGTTTAGGGTTTGAGGGTTATGTTTGTAGGTTGTAGGGTTTAGGGTTTAAAGGTTGAAGGTTTAGGGGTTGAGGGTTTAGGCATTGGGGTTGAGGATTGAGGATTTAGGGTTTATGGTTTAATGGATAAGGATTTAAGGGTTGAGGGTTGAGGGTTTAAGGATTGAGGGATTAGGGGTTGAGGGTTAGGGATTAAGGGTTGAGGGATTAGGGTTTAAAGGTCTAGGGATTAGATTTTAAGGGTTGAGGGTTGAGGGACTAGGTTTTAAGGTGTAGTGTCAAGGGTTGAGGGTTTAGGGATAGGGTTTAGGGTTTAACATTTAATGGTTGAGTGTTGAGGCTTTAGGAATAGGGTTTAGGGTTAAGGGTTAAAGGATTAGGGTTTAAGGGTTTAGGGTTTAAGGGTTGAGGGTTAATATATATTAGGTTTTAAGGTATATGGTTTATGTATTACGGTTAACTTAGTTTAATGTATAGGGTAGAGGGGTGAGGGTTGAGGGTTTATGGTTTAATGTAAATGATTGAGGGATTAGGGTTGAGTGTCTAATGTATAAGGTAGATGGTTTAAGGGTTGAGGGTTTAATGTATAGGGTTGAGGGTTGATGGGTTGAGGTTTAAGGGTTGAGGGATTAATGTATTAAGGGTTTAAGGTATAGGGAGTAGGGATTAGGGTTGAGGATTTAAGGGATTAATGGTTTAAGGGTTGAGGGATTAGGGTTGAGGGATTAGGGTTGAAGTTCCAATGTATAGGGTAGAGGGTTGATAATTGAGAGTTGAGGGTTTAATGTATAGGGTGGAAGGTTGAGGGATTAAGGGTTTAAGGGTTGAGAGGTTAAGGGTTGAGGGTTTAAGGGTTTAAAGGTTTAAGGGTTGAGAGTTTAGGGTTTAAGGATTTAAGGTTGAGGGATTAGGGTTGAGGGTTGAGGGTATATGGTTGAGTGTATAGGTTTTAGGGTATAGGGTTGAGGGATTAGGGTTGAGGGTCCAACATATAGGGTAGAGGGTTGAGAATTGAGTGTTGAGTGTTTAATGTATAAGGTGGATGGTATACGGCTAAGGGTTTAAGGGTTTAAGGGTTGATGGTTGAGGGATTATAGTTTAAGGGTTTCAAGGGTCAAGAGGGATAAAGGGTTGTGGAATTGAGGCTGATAGATTAAGGGTTGAGGGTTGAGGGTTTATGATGTAGGAGCATCTGGGTCAACACACAATCCTGTGTCACCCAAAAAAAATATTATTTAGAAAGATCTAGTAAGGTTTCATGAAGTTCTTTCTTGCAAGTAGAATTTGATGTTGACAATGTTCTTGAAGGTATGCATAATATATTTTGATGGGGGTTTCATTTTAACTAAGAGTTCTTCTTGTCAATCTACATTACATGAAATGGTAAAGATGTGAAGTTATTATAACTTTTTCTGACATAGTTTATGAGATTAGTTTTGCAAGAATATTCATTCAAAAGTGAGTTTATTCAACTAGTTCAACTAGTTATAATTTCTAGTATGTAAAACGTTTCAAATCCATGTGCATTTCTTACTCGTGAAGGGGTGGAAATCAATATAGATTCTTTTCTTTGCAACTTATGTGTTTAATCGACTATTCTCAAGAATTCTAAAGAATGTGTTTAATGGGAATTTTATTGGATCAATTTAATTGATAGATGAGTTGCAACGTTTCATCTTCTCTCTTTCTCATAATCTTATTTTAACAAAGTCTGGCACATGAGAAAGGGGGAAAAAGGGGAAGTGTCCAAGGTGGAGGAAGAGAGGATGTGACAAACATGTACATTTCCCCTTTACCCACACCATCAAAGAGCAATTGAGTGGAAGAAAGGCGTGATATGCTAAAGATAATATGAAAAATTAGAGTCTAGTTGCGGATCATTAAAAAACCATGATGGCGGCCGATTCTTGTACTTGAGACATGGAGCCCGTGCTATGTCGATTAGAGTTGTATGTGAGGTGTAAGGCATGTTTTAAATAAAAACAATAGGGGTCATGTTGGTAGAAGGGTGCATGGAGACACAGAAAATGCGATGTAAGTTAATGTAGATTAGAAACAACAAATGCATTGTAATGACCATCAAAGGGAAAATGAGGTAGCGAGGAAGTTTGGGAAGTTAAAGAGGCATATTGGACCTACAAATAAAGTAGATTGGATATATTAAATTTCTTGCATAGAGAAACCACAAGAGATAGGAGTAGGATGGCAAGAATAGATAGAGGAGGATGAACCATCATAAAGAATTGAAGAGAGTGTTCAAAGGCAACCCATGGGTGAAGAATGAGGGAGCTATGTAAATGCACAAGGATGAATTAAAAATTGAAGCAGTTTTAAATACTGAGGGGCCATTCCAAGGTTGCAATAGGTGTAGAATCAAATAAAAGATAGAGTATGTAATGGGCTACATAGGAGGTTGGAAGAGAATAGCGAGATGAAGGAACCACCTAGTGATTATAATGAAAACTCATGAAACTTGAATCAATAAAGTATTTTGAATTTTTTTTAGTTTGAGGTTGAAGTTACATAAATCGATCTTTAAATTGACACAAGAATTTGTCAATTTTTAGAGTTAAGTGATTTATTATGTTTGTATAATCTAAGTTTTGTGACAGTGAATGAGAATTTGGGAGTGTTTGTACTTCTTCTTCATTAGTTTAAGGTTGATGATTAAAGAGTTCAAGGGTTGAGGGATTAGGGTTGAGGGTTTATGTTATTAGGTTGAGGGTAGAGGGTTGAGGGTTTAAGGGTTGAGGGTTGAGGGATTAGGGTTGAGCGTTTAAGGGTTTAATGGTTGAGGGTATAGGGTTGAGGAATTAGGGTTGATGGTTGAGGGTGGAGGGTTGAGGATTAAAGGTTTTTATGGTTTAATGGTTGAGGGTTTAAGGGTTTAAGGATTGAGGATATAGGGTGAGGGATTAGGGTTGAAGAGTTAGGGTTAAGGGTTTAGGGTTTGAGGGATTAGGGTTGAGGGTTGAGGATTGGGGGATAATGGTTGAGGGTTTAAGGGTTTAAGGAGAGAGAGAGAGAGAGAGAGAGAGAGAGAGAGAGAGAGAGAGAGAGAGAGAGAGAGAGAGAGAGAGGTACATAGAAAGAGGGAGATATGATAGAGATAGTTAGAGAGGGTAGGAGAGAGGGAGGGAGAGATAGTGAGGGAGAAAGAGGTGAGATAGAGAGAGAGGGATTGAGGTTTAGGGTATAGGGTCAAGGAATTAGGGTTTACGGTCCAATGTATAGGGTAGAGGGTTGAGAATCAAGGGTTTAATCTATAAGGTATAGGGTTGAGGGTTTAATTTATAGGGTAGAGGGTTGAGGGATTAAGGTTTAAGGGATGAGGGGTTAAAGTGTTGAGGGTTTAAGGGTTTAAGGTTTGAGGGATGAGGTTGGGGTTTAAGGGTTGAGGGTTGAGGGATTAGGATTGAGAGTTGAGGGTATAGTCCGTTGAGCATATAGGTTTTAGGGTACATGGTTGAGGGATTATGATTGAGGATCCAATGTATGGGTTAGAGGGTTGAGAATTGAGGGTTGAGGGTTTAATGTATAGGGTAGAGGGTAGATGACTAAGGGTTTAAGGGTTTAAGGGTTGAGGGATTAGGGTTTAAAGGTTGAGGGTTGAGGGATTGGGGTTTAGGTGTGGAGGGATTATGGTTGAGGATTTAATGTAAGGGTAGAGGGTTGAGAATTGAGGTTGAGGGTTCAATGCATAGGGTAGAGGGTTGAGAATGGAGGGTTGAGGGTTGATGGTTTAGGGTATTGTGTTGAGGGTAGAGGGTAGAAGTTTTAAGGGTTTAGGGTTCAAGGTTTGAAGGTTTAGGGTTGAGGTTATAGGGATGAGGGATTAGGGTCGAGAGGAAGGGGTGTAGGGATGGAGAGATGGAGGGAGAAGTGAGATAGAGAGGAGAGAAGAGGAGGGAAGGAGAGAGATAGATGAGGGTTGAGGATCCAATTTATAGCGTAGAGGGTTGAAAATTGAGGGTATAGGGTTGAGGGTATTAGGTTGAGGGTTTAGGGTATTGGGTTGAGGGTATAGGGTTGAGGGATTATGGTTGAGGGTCCAGTGTATAGGGTAGAGGGTTGTGGGTTTAATGTATAGGGTATAGGGTTGAGGGATTAAGGGTTTAAGTTTTGAGGCATGAGGGATGAGGGTTGAGGGTTGAGGGATTAGGGTTGATGGCTTAATGGTTGAGGTTTGAGGTTTGAGGTTTTAGGATTGAGGGTTTAAGGGAGAGAGAGAGAGGGGGGGGAAGGTGAGAGAGGTGAGATAGACAGAAATAGAGATAGAGTGGTAGGGAGTGATTGAGTGAGAGATATGTAGAAAGAGGGAGAGGGGAGATAGATACAATTAGAGAGGGTAGGAGAGAGGGAGGGAGAGATAGTGAGGGAGAGAGAGGTGATGAAGGAACTTAGAAATGTAAATTTAGTACATACAATTATGGAACAGTATTGGTTAGAACAAAAAAATATTGAACAAGAAAGGACTTCTCAAAATGAATCTTTGAATGTTTTTACTATTGAGCTTCCTTGTTTTGTTGAAGATGATGAAAATGTTTCAATACTTGTCTCAAAAGATCAGCTAGGAAATTAGGATGAAAAGGTAAAAGAGGCTGATCAAGAGGAGCATTCCACAATTTGGTTGGGTGAGTTGCCTTCTTTCATTAAAAATGATGAGAAAGATGTAGTTTTGATCTCACCAACAACAGTTCCAAAACAACAAGAAGGTGTTAAACAATGTGGTGAGTTTCTAATTGAATATAATCAATGTGATAATGGAGCCTTGGATTAGGAAGAGGAGTACAAAAGTGAGCCTTTTATGGAGTCTAAAATGCTTGATGAGAGATGCCATGAGGTAGAAAATAGTTCCCTTTCATCAAACATTCAAGAAGATTGTGAAGAAGATCTATTTTGAAATGATCTTGAGGATTTTGTTGAAAACTTAGACAATGTGAAAGAGGTTTTAGTTCATGTGTTTGATGAACTTTCTGATTTTGTGGATGAAAATGAGAAGAGCATGTGTCCATACTACAATCAATACCACGTTTTGAGCAGCAGAATGATGAAAACCATTTAGACAAGGTGCTAATTCATGAGACTTGGTAAATTTCAACAACCTTAATTTGATTAATCAAGAGGTTGAGACACATGCAAATATTATTCAAAATGAGCAAGAACAAAGGCAAGACACTACTTTTCAAGGTATGACTTCTGATATCTTTTTGAGTTCTCAAGAAATTAGTCATGAAGATATCTTAAAGCATGTTATGAATGAGGAAACTAAGGATAAGTTTGATGAAAATTTGTTCACAAACATTTTAGAGGAGCTTTGTTCAAAGTTTGATACTATTCTTTCAAGTTATTACAATAAAAAAGATGAAGTTGAAATAGTAGATGACTAGCAAGAAGTCAACAATAAGAGTTCAAGTTTCATCCTTTCAAGGGGATTCCCCATTAGAGATTTACCCAATGATGTGAGTAAGATACAACAATTTATCAGTGCATCTAAGAATGAGATTGCAACTGAAGAGCAGTGGTTCCAAATGAGCCATTCATGTTAAATAAGTGGTATGTTTGGTCAGATTCAAGGGGTGAGTGAATTTGGTTATGTTCTTAAGAAGACATTGTAGTAGTTTGTGGGGTGAATCTTTAATTCTCACCTCTTATTAGCAATTCATGAACATGCAAAGCATCATTTTTTGTCTAGAAAAGGGAGTTATTTTTCAAATCTCGTTAATGGGTTTGTTTGAGCATCATCCTTTGCTAGTTAGACTAGGTTAGAGTAGGTGTTTCTTTCAAGTAAGGTGTTGTTACACCAATGTTCTATCTTCCCTTTTCCCTAAGTGTTGGTGCATAGGTCTACTATCTTCTCAAAGGGTTTTGTTCAATGTTCAATTGGCTTACAAGTTTTCCCTAGAGTTGTTTCAATGCTAATTTTACTCCTATGCGCAATGGGTACAATAGGCTACTGGTCATCTTTTTTCAATAGACAAAACCCCCTCAAAGTCACCAAAATGTTAACTATTTTTACCTTCAAAGTTAAAATAGTGCATTAAATGGGTCAATAAGTGAAATATCCTAGGGTTTACAAGGCCTCCATGTGAAAAGATTTATCAAATAGGGAAAAGAGTTAGCAAAGATTTCTTCATTGCCAAAGTTTAAAAGCATATTTCAAAGAGGATCTTCTTTTTTAATATTATCATAGTGCAAAGGATAATATTAAAGGTCAAGTATTCAAGTCAAAAACATTGGAAAAGTATTTTAATTCTTTCAAAGGGTTTTTTTCATAGAAATCCATGTGCAAATGGGGAAAAGGATAGAGTTTCCAACTTTGATTTTGGCTTTGGAGGGAGAATCCACATGAATTTTTTTCCATGTAGGGTTTCCTTGAATTTTTGACAAGGAAAAAGAAAGGAAATCTTGGGTCTTGAAGGAAACTATGACCTTACAAAGGAAAAGAGCTTGGTTTTCATGCAATATTCATGTTTTGGATAGGTTTGCAACATTTTTTTAGCTCCATTTTCATGAATCTATCTCATAGAGATTGCTTTTCCTCATCTTGTGTTTCTAAGAAGACAAGGCAACATTCTTTTCTTCATTGCTTGCATTTTGAAAAGGTTGTTTTATGTTTAGAAGCTCTTCCTCTTCCATGCTTGAGCTAGGGTTTGAATCATGTTTTTTGAGAGTGCATATTCCTTGTGAAGGGTGCCTTTTAGATCTTTGTGTTGAATGATAAATGCAACAATAAGCATAAGAGGATTTTTCATGCTTTTAAACCCATGAAATTTGAGCCATTGAGTAGTGAGCATGTAAATCATGAAGTTTTGAAAATGTAGACTTTTGAAGAGGTAGTAAAAAGGATAACATTGTGGCAAAAGATAGTGATTTTGTTATATCCAAGAGGAAAATCAATCCTTGGCAGTCACAATCCATTCTTCAAGGGTCTTGCAGTATTCAAAATGGTAGCCATCTTATTGTAGCAGTCAAACCCTTTCCAAGACCTGAGTAGGACAATCAAGTTTTCACTTAGCTTTCATTGGCATTGAAACCACAATAGAAGTGATTTCTAGGACATCATTAAGTGATAGTCATGAAGTTGACTATATCAAGGAAACCAATGGTATGCAGGTAAGGTCTCAGTTAAAGGAGGTGAAAACAACATAGTTGTTTACATGAGTTTCATGGAAAAAACTCATCATCAAGAGCACCTATGTAGTAGTAAAATAGAGCATTCTTCATGATTTTAAATACAATGCATGGTGGATGGCAGTCATAATATCATAATCCTTGTACATTGTAGAAGGTAGTAAGAGAGGTTTAAATACAAGCCTCCTATCCTAATCACATAGTACCATGAAGCAAAATGCAAGTGATATCACATAGTGAAAAAGGTGAGGTATTCATGAGATGTCCAATGCATGATAACACATTGCTAGGTTCCCTCTTGAATATATAGTCACCATGGTAGCTATAAATGGTGTGGACCAAATATTGATTGGTGATTATGCAATGGTGAGGACAATCACATCCAAGTGCACATGAGTCTTAGGGAAGCATGGGATAGTCATATGTAGAATCCAAAGATGCAGTCATGAAGATGGTCATGCAAAGACGCGGTTTAAAGTATGTTAATTGTCTAAGTTTCAAGGATATCATGGACTACAACCATTGCTATCAACAAAGGAGATTATTGAAGAGTCCAATAAGTTAACATAGGGTGATCCCACAATACTGGTTTACAATTTTTGGCCAAAATAGACACTGAATTGATTTTTTCTAACTGAATCTTCACTTTTGGGTACCTATAGTGGTTAAATCGTGAGGAATTTGAAGATGATGCAAACTAGTGATTTGTGAGATTTTTTCTATAGATTCTAAATATGTTTTTTTCAAAAATTTTGGAATCAGATTGCACTTCTTTTTCCATCTCCTTCAAAAACTAGTTTTTTTCAGTAAACACCATTTTTAAGGAGTGACAGTCACCGTATAACACATAGTTGTGTTTCCATGGAGGATAAAATTATAAATTTTTCAAATTTAGATTTGTAACTATGATATCTAGTGCTTCCAATTAGTTTCATAGTGTTTTATTGAATATTTTTTCCTTAATCAAGTTTCGAAGTCAAACCAATTAAAATTTAGAAATAGGCGGACTCTATAACACAATTTTTTTGTATGTATTGAAATTCTTTTTTTATTTTTTTGTTGGATCAAGGACTTCAATATCTGATGCACTTATATATTTCAATTTTTTTTTGATAATCTTCTATTTTTCCACGTGTAGAATATAGAGCTTGATTTTTCGCGAAAAACGTACATTCATGTGAAATAAAAATAAATATAAAAATAAAATTAAATATATTTAAAATTATACTTTTTTGGAAGCTAATAATAAGGACTACATACACAAAATAAATTTTAAATGAATTCATTTGATCCCCCAAAAGGTAAATCAAAAGTGGTTTTTTATGAGCATTTTGATAGGTGTAAAGGAGACTCCATTATAGGTATGGTTTAAAACTAGTAGGGTTCTATCTATAGACATCCAAATTTTACCACTTCCATATGGTCAAACTCACCTTCTTACTCATCCCTTTACTCTTCTATTTCATCCTCTTTGCCAATATTAATTAAATCATTCATTTAATTAATATTTTATCATTTGTATAAGGTTCCTAAAGTATTTAATTCAATAATTAAATGCTTTTACCTTTTACTTATTTCCTCTCTAAATTAAATAAATACATCACTTTATTTAATTTAGTCATGTGACCTCTTTGAATTTAAAAGTAAATTTTTAATTCCTCTTTTTCTCTCTCATTGTCACATCCTCCATAGCCCTCTTCTAATCTGGACTAGTTTAATTAATTATGGATTAGGATGTGCACGTGCATTAATTAAAAAATTAATGTCACATCCTCACATCTTCCAATTTCTCCTTAATCTTTCATTAATCCTCCTAATCATGTGTTTGTACAACCTTAATCAAAGTCATTAGCCACATTTAGCATGCCTTTCTAGTCAACCTTTTCATTTACCTTTCTTAGCATTGACCCTCTTTCCCATGTCATGAATTTAAAATTCACATTTATTCTGAGCCTAGAATCCCCTTTTCCCATGCATCTTCTAGAATCTTTGACTTGTCACATCAAGTCACATGCGGACAAGTGCTTCCCTTTTTGGAACCTTGTCTTGTCCATGGGATTCTTCCAAGCATGTGAATTTTTAATTCACATTTATTTTTCCAACTACTTTCCTCTTCCCATGGAGATTTTTTGAGGAATACTAAAATTCCTCTCATGTTGACCACTTTCCAACCATTTGGGAACAAGAACTTTCCTTTTAAGGCAATCTTCTCCTATCCCAATGTACTTTCAAGGTACATGCCCTTCTTCCACATCACATGTCCTTTTTCCACCTCACCTACACCTCATCACATCCTTGGCCATTTCACCTTCCACATGCCAAGATGTGAGGGCTTGTGAGTTCTCAACTCACCATAGCCCTTCATCTTGGCCATGGTGGCTCAATCTTGACTATTGAATTCTCTAGATAATTCAATTTCGTCTATAGATACCCCCTCTTTTCTCTCATTTAGAGAATTTTTGCATTTGAAACTCTTGCCATTTTTCCATTTGAAACCATACTTATTAGCCAATTTGCATATTTTTCCTTCATCATAGCACTTGAATCTACCATTGTCACACTTTCAAGCTTATCTTGCATCCCATCTTGCATCTTCATCCCATTTTCCATCCAAGGAGCAACATCACAAATAAAATCAAGGGCCAACCAAAGGATCAATCCAAGTCAAGGTATAATTTGCTTATTTGTTATCTTTATTTTGTTTTGGATTCAACTAGGCTAATCATGAGGTGGTTTTGTGTTTGTTTTCTCTTGCATTTCTAACTTGTTTTGCATTTTTTAGATAGATTACAAACAATTTCACACACTATCCAAGGGGGTTTGATCTAAGGTGATCTAAGGTAGTTGATCAAACACTCTTCAATTGGAATAATTTAAATGGAACTTTATATTTTCTAAAAATATGTGATTTCAATAAAAAATAGAATCTCCTAGAAATTGTAAACCAGCTTTGTAGGATTGCCTCATAGTTTGGAGAGTTACCAAAACACTCATATTTGAAATATTAATAGAGTAATTTAATAGTGTGATGGAAAAGAAGGGTTTGATTCCTCACATAGCAATCTGCACTTTTCTTTCCCCACACCTATTGTTGATCACACCCCTTCAAAGTAAGTGCTTGTGGAAAAGAAGAGTGTTAAAGCATCCAAAATATCAATAATAACCATAGAATGAGCACACAAGTTTAAGGTTCTGTAGAGAAGGGGTATTCACTACTCACAATTTCTCTTCATTTAGAGAGCCTCATGGGGAAAAATTCCCTAAACTACCTCAGGAACAACATGAAAGTTTTAGAACCCGAAAGAGGAGGTCACAAAGATTCTCTAGAAAAACTAACAAGCTCTCGACCAAAGGATGAAAACACGGGAAATAGAAAACAACGAGGTGCGTTGGCATCCCAGAGGTGTGTTGTGTAAGGAAAATTAGATGTGGAAACAACTCTCCTAACATCAAAACCATAGGGAAGAATGCAAAGACAATTTTAATTTTTCCAATTACAGTCCAATTAAGATGCACATAAAAGAGATAACAGAAACAAAGTATTTGACACACACATATAGACACTAGATTTTATGTGGGAAAACCCTTATGAGAGAAAAACCCACCACACCAAGAGAAGTCACTTTGTATTACAGTAATAAAAATTATGTACAGAGTTCTGATTTATCTTTCTGATGTCGGATTACAATAGCTTTCACAATGATCAAACTTGTATAGGAACCTTCAAGTTACAATCTTTATAGAATAGAAATAACTCTGATTATACAATCACATAGCAATCCATTGATCCTTTGAATCATCTTCTAACTAGACATCATTTGCAATCACTGAGTATAACCATGTCACTCCTGTCTATCGAGCTTCCTCTCAGAACTACCACAACGAACTGTTTTCCAATGGTTCCCATTCAGCTCCTCTAATTGGTCAACTACAAGCCACATAGGATAGTCTTCACACGGTCAAAAGAATTCAACTGTGTTGGCATGTTTGTGAGACACTAACCATGTCTCCCCAATGCCCAAAGGCTTCATTATTGATATCGGCGTAGGTTCCAATAGTTGGCACGATGATATAGCGAATGCCATGAGTCATACTGAATCCACTGACATTCATTTCATTCCTATTGGCAAGAGTTTCCTCATCGACAAGACTCATATTGCTATTCACAAGTCACACTGACCTCAACATTTCTATTGGAAAGACTTACTGCTCACCAAGAGGTTACATCGAGACTTGTTATGTTACACCGAAGCATCCCACTGTCAGCAAGAGAATCAACCTTTGGTAAGACTTCTTACTAAGGCTTCCACATTACCCCAAGAACCCAAATGTATACCATTAGTGAGACATATCACTATCACTAGGAGTTCTTAGCGAAGCTTTCGTGTTACACCGAAGACTCCAAGTGTAACACTATTGGTGAGACTTCTAATATTTGATGTGACATCATATCGAAACAAGCCTTTCGGTGAGAGTTTCCTTGATGACTTCAAACTAAATGTTGTCGGCGAGACATCGATATCGGTAAGACTTCTTACCGAACCACCATATGTTACTCTGATGACTCCATGTGAAACATCCTGTTGGCGAGAATTTGGCAATCATTAGGACTACACACTGAAGCAAGTCTTTCGGCCAAGGGTCTTCCCAGTATATGATATGAATGGTATATTGGTCAAAGATCTCTACTCGGCATAAGGTCATACCGAACACAACATTTCATAGCGATAGGATCATTTGGTGAGACTGAAGCAAGGTCACAACGACTTGAACTGTTCAACAAGATTCAAGCTGCTAGGCAGCCAGACACAAAGGATGTCACACTGACTTTGCCCTTTTAGATATTTCAGCCAGTGGGATTGAGGCACATATTTCCAACATGTTGACATTTGTATAAACCAGAAAATGAGAATATCATAGAGAATGGCTAAATGATTACTTCAACTCTAATTTCTAGGAACTTTTAGAATGCAAAAAAAGTAACAAGATGTAATAGAAGTAAAATAAAGTAAAGTATAAAAGATAAATATAAAGAGAAGAAAGGAAAAACAATGCTCACAACAATCCAAGTAATGAAGCCTCCAACTAGTAGATACCTTCAATACCTATGTTTGTAAGATCTAGAGAAAGTGTTGCAGTTATATAGGGGTTTTCCTTAGTCAAACCCCTATTTTGGTATTCCCACCTCCATGGACAACCAAATAGATAGAGAGAGTGTAACCAAAATAGAAAAAGTGTGTGATGAAAGCAAATCCCACTCAAGAGTAGAACCTACACCACCAAGTAGGAGTGATAAAAGCAATCCCTGCTGAAGGAGGATAACCTATATCACAAAAGAAGTGATAAAAGAAATCCCCGCTCAAGGAGGAGAACCTGTATCATAAAGGAGGTGTGGAATCCCAAGATTCTCACAAGCACAAGACAAGGGAGGTAGAGATGCAAGAGTCAAATCAGAAACAAAGAGGGAGAACAAAATAGGTATAAGAGCTAAGAGTGTAAAGAGTGTTGTGAGAATGTGAGAGCTGAAGCTATTGTGACAAATAAGGGAGTTGTGCAAGCAAGAGAAAGATGGTAGAATGCCAAGATAGAGAGTTGTGCAAGCTAGAAGTAGAAGAGAGTTGAGCTGAAGAACTTAGAGAGCAAAATGAACTAAAAGGATAGTTTTTAATGAGGGAAAAGAAGCTTCTCTAGCCATTACAAGGTGTCACATGCCATCACCACTGAGAAAAGGTGATGACAAGTGACAAGCATGCTTAGAGATAATTGTTTGAGCATTGAAACATTACAGGATGCTAGTGCAATGTGTGGACATTTGTGCGGTGCACTAGTTTCTAGACACATCATGCTACAAAACAATGAGAAATGGGAAAAGCACAAGGTTTGATGCAAAGTGAACATACGAAGGTAGCTACCGAAAAGGGTGTTGAGCATCCTGAGAAGGGGAAAAGGCTTATGTAGGGGCTATAATTAGCCTACTCAAGATGCTAAGGGAGTGGACACTAAAGTGGATACAAAATTGTATGTGAAATTTCAAGGGGTGCAATTTTACAACTATACATTTTTCCCCCACTTTAGTAGGCATATGAATCTACGCTAATATGCATGCTAAAGGAAATCTACTAAACATAAATAACATCATATACCAAAAGGATACTGTAGAGGAAATAGATAACTCTTCGAACCATAGAAGCATGCCTCTAGGTTGAAGACATGCAAAACAGATCCATTAGACAAGGAAAAACCTACACTAGATAATGTTAGAGCATAATAAACTAAAGGATTTGATTCAGCAAAGTGAAGGAGACCTTGATGTAAAAGGTTATCTCAGTACTATGCGTCATCCCCAAATTAAGAAATAACACATAGAAGAATTCCAAAATGAAGAGAGAAAGGGTATATACTTAGGATGAAGAAGATGAAAATCTTCGCTTCAGTATATTCAATTGAGAAGATAAAGAATTTAAGAAAGTAAGCACCTGACAAGCCTAGAGACCTACAAGGAAGGTGTCCTCCAAGATCTCTCCCATGAAGGATACCCAAAAAAGTGCCTTACAGACCCGCATAGTTGTGCAAGGAAGGTGTCCTCCAAGATCTCTCACATGAAGGAAACTGAGAACAACACCTTACAGACCTATAGACCTGTAAGGAAGGTGTCCTTCAAGATCTCTCACATGAAGGAAACCTAATAAAGTTCCTTACAAACCCATGGACCTATAGGGAGGCATCCCCCAAGATCTCTCACATGGAGGATACCTAAAGAAAGCACCCTACAGACCTATAGACCTATAGAGGAGCCACCTCCAAGATCTCTCACATGGAGGAAGCTCGGAAGAAGTGCCCTACAGGCCTGCAAACCTGCAGGGAAGCATCCCCCAAGATCTCTCACATGGAAGAAACCTAAAGAAAGTGCCCTACAGACCCACAAATATGTAGGGGAGCCACCTCCAAGATCTCTCACATGGTGGAAGCTCAGAAGAAGTTCCCTAAAGGGAGGTATCCCCCAAGATCTCTCACATGAAGGAAACCAAAGGAAGGTAACTCCTTAGAGTTAGATTTTGGCTTCACAGTGTAAGTGGCCACACAGGCAAGTAAGCGGACAATCACACAAATTGTCAATAGATTGGAAAGCTTTCAAAGGGGGTCCCTCAAGAACCCTTCAAGAGAAAAAGGGTTCCTCTCAGGGGACACACTATTTGAAAAGCGAGGTCTAGTCAGTATGCCCCCAAGCTAGAGACAAATAATCCATTTGAGAGGAAATATTTCATAGGGGATCCCTCAGGAACCCTTCAAAAGAAAAGGGGGTCCACTCAAGTGACACTTCAGTCAAAAGATAGAGAGAAGAGAGGGGGGTCCTTAAGAAGGACACACATCTCCATAACAAGTTATCACTACCCTCAACATATAAGGGAGGAGAACCATGCAAGATACTTAGAACATACAGGATAGAGGTAAAACTCAATATCCCTTGTCACATGAAGAAAAGGTAGGTGCATCAAAAAATAAATGAGTGATGCACCTGAATCACAAATTTATTATATTTTATCTTTCAAGGTCTTTCATTCACTAGTGGAATGACCAATCACTTGATGGTATGCACAAAAAGAATGTTTTTCTTTATCATGCTTATGAAATTTCTTGCATGTAGAAGGAAGATTAATCAAGTAGGCTTTTAGAAGCCTCAACTTGATACACTCTTTCTTAGATAAAGGATGAGGAGTAAGGAGTAACCCTTTCTCTTATGGAGAAAATTTTGACCCCTCAAAAGAAGCAGATATGAAGAAAGAAGACAACAAAGGAGGATCTCCATAGAGAGCATTATTCTGGCAAGGGGGATCATACTCTTCTATGGGATCACCATCAACCTTCTTTAGATGAATACCAACATTATTCGCTTTAATATAGGTGTGATCATCTTCCTCAAAAGGAGGAGGATCAACATTAAGGATATTACAACTATCGCTCACATTACCCCTTGATACAAAAGAGTAACCATCTTTGAAAGCATGTTTGGATGGTGTTACTAGAAGGTCTAAGTAGATGGAGGTAACTTTATTTTCTCTAGTGAAGGAATCTGTAAAGTCTAGAGAACCCCAATCATGACCAAGAAATGCATTCCCTTTAGAAGTAGAAGGAGAAGAATTAAGATTTAACATTTCTTGCTTCAGAAGGATCTTCCCTGGGGACATCTATCTCAAGAGTATCCTTTGTAGTAGGTATTACAGGAGTAAACATCGACACACTGGAAGACATTAAAGGGATAAGAGTAGGCACAACTGAAACTTGACCAACAACTGCCATCTCACATAAGTACATAGCATTAGGGTCAACCTTGACTGTGACTACTTTATTATTGCAAATGAACTTAATAGATTTATGCAAGGTAGACGGGACTACACCCATAGCATGAACCCATGATCTACCAAGAAGAAGGTTATACGGTAATTTTTCTAGCATAACATATACAAGGGTGGGTACAGTAAAGGGTCCAAGCTACAAAGGTAATACTATTGTACCTAGAGCTTGTCGCCCAACATTATCAAACCCATGAATAACAACAAAAGAAGCATTAAGAGAAGATGAATCAATATTAATCTTAGGCAATAGATCAATGCTAATACATTGAGCGTCGAACCAGTGTTAATGAGAGTACATCTAATGCCAATTTTATTAATATTAACTATAATAATTAAGGGATCTTGTTTCTTTGTACTTTTGGAGGTGAGAGTTCCTACAGATAGAGCATAATATTCAGTGAATCCACATGAATATATGCCATCAATGCATTAGCATCTGTCGTCCTAGCAAAATAAGGCAAGAGGATCTTTTGCAAGGCTTCTTGAAGCATACCTTGATAAACCGAAGCAGACTAAAGCAAGTCCCATAGTGAGATCTTAGCTGAAGTAACTTGAAGTTTCTTGACAAGATCATAATCACCAGGTGCTTTAACCATAGGTTTAGGTGCTTGAGGAAGATGTGTTTGTTTATTTGTTCTATTCTCATAAGTATGGGCTACCTCTCTATAAGAGGGAGCCTTAGAAAGGTCAAGATAATTACTATCAATTGGAAGGCCATCAATATAACAAATCCTTTTAGGAGAAGGATTGGTTGGAGTCACGTAAATGACTGGTCTCTTAGGCCTTTGAGGGGAAACAAATACATAGATTAAATTTATAGAATCATCACAACTAGTAGAATAATTATTTGAAGACATATTCTCAACATTGATCCAAATAGGATCAAATGTGGAGGGAGATTCATCATCATCTCTAGAAGAGAGTGCATCAGAACAAATATGAGATTCATCATTAAAAAAATGCAACATATCTAGAAGAGAGTGCATTGGAAGGAATAAGAGATTCATCATTTGTGAATGCATCATCTCTAGAATAGAGTGCATTGGAATGAAGAGAAGGTAGAGTAATGTTAAGAAAATTATAAATGATTTCATCTTCTTGCAACAAAATATCCTCCAAAGCAAGAGGACATTCGTGAGAAGGATCAAAGATATCAAGTGACATTATAGGCAAAGCCAAGTCACCATCACATGCATGAAATGGAACATCATTAACATTTTGAATAAAATTAGAGGCTGAACTAATAAAAGAAGATATTAAATTCATTACAATTTTTTTGGTATTTTCTATATTCTAGTAATTTGTATTTTCAGAGGTCCGGTATGTGCAAAATCATGATGGGCCAAAAGTGGCAATATGATGGGTATGTGGCTGATGACTCTTTTTTACCCAAAATTGATGAAATGAAAAGGGTTTTTAAAGGAGATTCTCAACTTTCCACCAATATAATTTATGCTTTACTTTGAATTTAATAAGTAATTATTATTCATTTTCTATTTGAATTATGACTAAAGTCCTAATTGATAGGCTGATTGAAAAACATCTATAGCTTTCAAACGGTATCACATTTTTGAATCAAAACATCGTCACATTCTATGCTTTGCATACTATAGGATTAAAAAATAAAAATGAATTTCATGAATTTTTGACCAAGTTAAGGTGGTTAGACATATGAGTTTTATATTTTTTGAAATTTGTAATAAAAATCATAATTAATCATTTACTTGGAAAAAAATTACAAAAAAAATATGCATCACATTAGGACACGAGTCCTCTACTTATATCTAAAATCTTATAAAAAATATTATCATTTTATTGTGGTTAGGGTGGTCAGACATACACCTACTTATTTTCCCCTAAAATTTAAGTACTACTGCATTTCAAAATTTCAAAATTTCACCGAATAGATTTTTTTTTTCTTTAAAAAAACCTAGTAGTTTAGAAACTACATTCAATTTGCTATAGATTGTATTCTTACTTAATTTTGAAATAATATAGATAGCTTATTCAAATTTTTACGTCAGGTTTCCTAGCTCTGATTTTTCTAATTTTTTTGCCACTTAAGGGCCTATTTTTTCCATGATGATCTTGCACATACCTGGTCTTCAAAGCATAATTTGAGGTTAGAACTTGCATCAGTCCCTAAAATTTTATTGACAAAGGCCTTGGTATTTTAGGGGCAAAACTAGTTCTCTAGGAGACCTTTTCAATGGTGCAAATGGTTCTGAATTCTGAACACCGAGTCTAAAGTTATGACCCTGCCAAGTAGGGGTAAATAAATTCCTAGTTTTTTTAAAAATTACCCTCTTCGCATTGGGTTCACCAAAATGTAGAGAAGGGGGATTTGCTACTTGTGAGTTCTCTTGATTTAGAGAGCCTCATGGGGCGAACTACCCTAAACTACCTCAAGAATTTTTAGTGTGAAAGTTCTAGAATCTGAAAGAGTAGGTCACAAAGATTCTTTGGACAAATTGACAAGCTCTTGACCAAAGGATGGCAGCATGGGAAACATATGACAACGTGGCATGTTGGCATCCTAGAGGTACGATGACATCTTGTACGAACTAGAAAGCAAGAATATCATAGAGAATGGTTAAATGACTACTTCTACTCTAATTTCTAGGAACTTTTAGAATGCAAAAAAAGTAACAAGATGTAATAGAACTTAAATAAAGTAAAGTAGAAAAGATAAACATAAACATAAGAAAGGAAAGAAGATGCTCACAATAATCCAAGTAATGAAGCCTCCAGCTAGTAGATATCTTCAATACCTATGTCTGTAAGATCCAGAGAAAGTGTTTAGGCTATCTAGGAGTTTTCCTCAATCAAACCCCCTTTTTGGTGTTCCCACCTCCATGAACAACTAGATAGATAGAGAGAGTGTAATCGAAATAGAAAAAATGTGTGGTGAAAGAAAAACCCACTTAAGAGTAGAACCCGCACCACCAAGTAGGAGTGATAAAAGAAATCCCCACTCAAGGAGGAGAACCCGTATCACAAAAGAGGTGATAAAAGCAATCCCTGCTTAAGGAGGAGAACCTGTATCACAAAGGAGAGATGCAATATAAAGGAGATATGGAATCCAAAGATTCTCACAAGCACAAGACAAGGGAGGTAGAGCTATAAGAGTCAAAGGAGATGCAAAGAGGGAGAAAAAAATAGTTGCAAGAGCCAAGAGTGGAAAGAGTGTTGTGAGAATGTGAGAGCTTGAAGCTGCTCTGACAAATAAGGGAGTTGTGCAAGCAAGAGCAAGATGGTAGAATGCCAAGATGGAGAAGAGAAGAAGTTAGGAGTGAAGTGAGAAGTAGAAGAGAGTTGAGCTAGAAGAAGTTAGAGAGAAAAATAAACTGAAAGGATAGCTTTTAATGAGGGAAAAGAAGCTTGTCCAGTCGTTACAAGGTGTCCCAGGCCATTACCACTGAAAAAAGGTGAGGAAAAGTGGAAAGAATGCTTGGAAATAGCTTTTTGAGTGTTGAAACATCGCAGGACACTAGTGGGGTGTGCTAGTGTCAGGACACATCACACTACAAAATGATGTGAATGGGAAAAGCACAATGTTTGATGCAAAGCAAACATATAAAGGTAGCTGCTGAAAAGGGTACTGATCATCCTAAGAAGGGAAAAAGGATGATGTAGGGGCTAAAATGAGCCTACTCAAGATGGTAAGGGAGTGGACACTAAAGCGGATACAAAAATGTATGAGAAATTGCAATGGGTGCAATTTTATGACTATACAGGTTCAATGAATGGTGATGACACAAACCCTTGGGAGCAGTCACTTGCCTAAAACCTTGAAAATCCTTATAAGATGTGGAAGAGTAATAGCTCTTTAAATCATGTGACAGTAGAATTGGTACTATACTATGTAAGGGGCTACTATCACACTCATAATAATTAATATTCTATGAAAGGACAGAGTTTAGGTATTGAGGGTTAGAACACTTTGATGGTATCAAAGAGCATGTGGGGTGATAGCATATGGTTAAAATTGTGAGCAAGGATCTATGCATACTAGTGTAGATGTAATGGACATTCAACTATGATTGTTAGAAGCATGATGAATTGTATGATCATTTAAAATGCATATAAGGTAATTTTACTGAGGTACCTATGGTTTTGAAGGTTGTAAATGGTAGTATTTCCAAAGTACCTAGTGGTAGTGTATGAGTAATGCATGGCAGTCTTGCCATCATTTTTATTATGTTTTGAGGGGGCAGTGGTCTTGTTTGGTATTGCAGTACCTTGAAGGCTCTTGTGATAGGGTTTAATAACTCAAATTCAAAGAAAAAGAATGTGTAAGGTCAAGGATGTAGGGAAGACCTAATAAATATTTTCATTACTATGACAAAAGGGTGGCAATCATGTTGCATGTGAAGGATCAAACCCCTAGGCAGTACCTCAAGTATGAAAGTCTACAATTGACATGGATAACAAGTGGTAGTTTAGCATAAAGGCGTAGGGTTTTGATAAGAGACTGCAAGCTCCCTATTATGAGTTAGCAACTAAGGGTCTTGGTAGTGATCTTGGTGATGGTTGAGAGTTAAGAAGATGGTAATCATATTTGATAGTCTATAAAGAGAGGAAACTATTTAAGCAACCATAAATATGTTGATGATCATGGGTTCAATGCTTTAGGATAGTGTTTTGTCACTACACTTTTAGTCACCATGGGATCTCAAGGAGTGACTTCCCCAACACCATAACTTCAATGCATTAAGGGGCAATATCTTTGCTTGATTGGGCAACACTTTTAAGGTTGAGAAGACAAGTTTTAGTGAAATTTTTTCAAAAGACATTGGTTGTGTAAAGTAATAGTCCTAGGTAGTCATAGTATTTGAATATTTTTTCCTCATTGATGTTTGTCATCATAAGGACCATTAAATAATGGACAAAAAGGACAATGAATGACCACAATGAAAGGTTGAATGACTATGACTCTAAAAATTCATCCAAAATTAGAGTAGATTTTGAAAAGCCAAACACATAAAACATGAGAGTAGATAAGCTTTAGATAAGCTTGATAGTGATGGATTTCATTTTATTGGTTCAGACTTATATAGTTGAGACATATTAATAGGAAAGGTGAGTTCACATCCTTCTGGTGAAAAATTTAGCCTCAAGTTGAAGCATACTGAATGAGGAAGGGTTGATCAAGGTTTAATATCAAATAATGATGATGGAAGGAGTTGTAGGGTTTATAGAAGAGCAAGAAAATATTCCTTTTACAATAGAAGTCATTGTTCTAGATTTTTTCATAAATGCACATGCTTTTCCTTCAAGACAAACACCTAGACAACTTCTTGAATGTTCCTTATCAAAGATAATTGTGTCATGTGGCATTGTTGAATCCATTATAGAACAACTTCATAGGTATGGTTATGGATAGTGGCATATTGTGAAGATTGCAAGCATTACAGGGATACATATTTTATGCCTTTTGAGGGGATTTTTAGGGGTGTAATTGCTTGATTTGAGGGTAATTTTTAGAAGTTTAATGTCAGGGGAAAAAATTTCTTGCTAAAGCAACCTTTCTAAATTAGATACACTACTAAAAGTTGCCTATTTTTGAGGGGTTTTGGCAGTGTTTTGTTGTAGGATCAAATATCAAATTGCAACAATGAAGGTTTCAATTAGCAGTCAGGTGCTACCACAATAGTGGTTTACACTTTCTAAGAGATCCTAAATTTTGTTGAAATCGCATATTTTTAGAAAATATAATGATTTAAGCCTTGAAAAGTTCCATTTAAAGGATTCCAATTGAATAGGGTGTGATCAAACCAACTTAGACCAAGCCACCTTGGATAGAACCCCACTAGTTTTAAACCATACCTATAACAGAATCTCTTTTACACCTATCAAAATGCTGATAAAAAACCACTTTTGATTTAGCTTTTGGGGGATCAAATGAATTAATTTATTTTTTATTTTTTTGTAAGTATGTAGTCCTTATTATAAGCTTCCAAAAAAGTATAATTTTAATTAAATTAATTTTTTTTATTAGATTTATTTTTTATTTCTTGTTAATATACGTTTTTCACCGAAAATCAAGCTCTCTATTTTGCACGTGGAAAAATAGAAGATTATCAAAAAAAATTGTAAAATATGAGTGCACCAGATATTGGAGTGCTTGATCCAACAATTTTGTTTTTTGAATTTTGATACATACAAAAAAAGTTACATGTTATACTTTCGTGCTATGCCTAAATTGTAATTGGTTTGACTTTGAAACTTTATTAAAGAAAAAGTATTTAATAAAAGACTATCTAACCAAGTGGAAGCACTAGATATCACAGTTACAAATCTAAATTCAAAAGAACTAGAATTTTATCCTTCATGGAAAAAAGGTTATGTGTTATACGGTGAGTGTCACTTTTAAAAAATGTTGTTTTCTAAAAAATAACTAGTTTTTGAGGGAGATGGAAAAAGAAGTGCAATATGATTCCAAAAAATTTGAAAAAAATATATTTAGAATCTATAGAAAAAATGTCACAAAACACTAGTTTGCATCATCTTCAAATTCCTCATAGTTTAGCCACTATAGGTGCCCAAAAGTGAAGATTAAGTTAAAACAAATTATTTCAGTGTTCAGTTTGGCCATAAATTGTAAACCACTATTGTGGGATCACCTAGGCTCCCCAATTTTAAGGAGATTTTAGTCATCAACTAGTCTTCATTTTGTGGAGTTTGCAACAATTAGGGTCAACAGTCAACTTCAATCAAGCTATATGATTGATTCTCTTTCTCAAATGAATCATGGGTGATTTTAGAAGTTGAATTTCTTTATAAAGGAATCTTTATGCCTTTCCATTTTCTGGAGTTCTTGCTTTCTTTTCTTTCCTACAACAGAAAAGCTTGTCCTTGTCACTCAATTTTTGAGATTTATTGTAAAAACTTCCTTTTGATTCAATGAAATAATGACAGTAGTTCCTTCTTATTTTTCTTTTGTCATATTTTGCAAATGAATTGGTAGATGATTATTTGTGATATGAGTTTAGTCCTTCTTTTGTCCCTTTTCAAGTAATGTTTTGGCAAAGGATACACATTTAAGTACAAGTCATATGTTGTGAAGCCATTTCGACATATTGTAGTTATGAAACTTATTTTTCCTTCATGCAATAAGTTGAAACCAACACCTTATGAAATATTTATATGCTTCATTTTTTTATTTGAGTTGCGAACAAGTCAGAACCTCATTGAGTCATATTGTGATATGGTTGTAGCAATTAGATATAAATATTTTGGTGCATCGCGTCTTAGGAATTAATTTTCAGTTTCAAGAAAATCTTTCTATCCCTTTTCCTTGTCAAGTTGGTAGTTTCAGGAGGTTCACCAAGGGAACCAACACGCTTTGGAGATTCATCCTCGTTATAAGTCACCCAGAGCTTGAGGATGTTTCCATGTTACATAGGATGGTTGAGTGCTTGCTCAACTAGGGTGCAATCCTAAGTGATAGCAATTATAACACTAAAGAACACATAACCACAACAAATAAAATCACTGATAAATAAAATTACTTACTACTCTTAACAAATACTAGAGAGGGATGCACTACATGAGTGAGTAGAAATCATATCTCTACAAACCTCCATATTTTTTTTCCGCACATGCAAGGGCCTAGTTACTTTTATTGTGCATTAATTACATCATCGATCTCATTTACTTGTATCAAGTTGTTTATCACTCAATTTTATTTATTTTCATTACTAGTAAATATGTTTAAAATAAGAAAGTGTCTCTAATTAAAAAAATGTGAAATACAATTTCATTAATTGATTAATAGTTGTAAACAATATGTTACACACCATTTTCTACTTAACTATATAAAACTAGTTCTCAATATTAAAAATATATCCAAAAAGTAAATATGAAGAGCTCACTAGTACAATAATTTAATGTTCTATTTTTTTTGTTAAAAAATCTATTAATTTTCTTAAAAAAAAATCTCCATATTTTTTTTATTAAAATGACATTCCATTTTAATAGATATTTACTAGGAAATGAAATTTCTACAATAAAGTTTAAAAGGAAATATTTTAGCAAAAAAATTAGATTATTGAAAACTCCATAAAGATGGAATGGGTCATGTCAAGTTTGAGGCAAGCCCATATAGTGCTTGGCTCAAATATTTTATTATTGAAAACCCCATAAAGAGGAAAGGTGTCCCTTGTAATTATGCACACACAACTCATACACCTGACTCTGTTTGAAAAAAACTTCAATGATTTTATTATACATAAACAACAAAAACTTTCAAAAATTAAACCATTCGACAAAATGCCTCAAAGAATATAAGTGCAAATATTCTTAGATGCCCCAAAAGACCATTTGACCAAATGCTTAATAAAAATAATCTCACAATTCGTATAATACCAAAACACAAAGAAGAAAAAAATTGATGAAATGTCTCAACATATACTTACGCTGATAGACACTATTATATATGCTCAAAAATTGTAAATAGTTCAACTGAGTTCGTCATTTAGCCTATTTTTGACAGGGTCATTTGTCATCTATTCTAATGGCCTCCATTACAATAAAAACCTAAGTTTATCATGTTGCTCTATTTGCAAATGTTGTCAGCAAAATTTGACTACATCAAGCTATACTTTCTCGGCCTTTGGTCAACTATGTGGTTCAATTCCAGACCAAACCTTCTATGTGATGAGCTTGTTATTTAGGTAACTCATGTCCAGGTTGCCTATTAATGTTCTATGTGTCACATACCTGAGCCCACTCTATACTAAAACTGCTAAATTTCCCTGTATTCGAGTTCAATATGCTTTGCTTATGTGCTCTTCTCTGGACCCCAAGCTAAATTAACAGAGGTTCAGCACACAGGCAAAAACTTTGAGTTATTGCCTACATCTGCCTAATATGCACATCCTCGACATGACACAACAAAAAAAAGAGTTGAATTATTATGAGTGGTCTGCATTCATTGTCTATTTAGTCTCATGCATGTATTAGTATTAGGAAAATTCATTGTTGGAAAATTCACCATCAATAATTCACTGCCAACAATTCACGGTCGCAAAAAATTCATCCATTGCGGTGGTGAACTACTGATGGTGAATTTTTGCGGAATAATTTTAAAGGCTCTTTTTATTTTCACTTCCAGACTTGAGCAAATTCTAAGCCAAATTTATTGAGGGTTCAAGTATGACACTATGTGGCCCTGCCATCCTTTTCCAATTCAATTTAAGTTGTGGGTTAGGTACATGGTACTTTCTCTGCAACATTTTCTTGTATGCTGCTACTGGTTGCATGATGGATGGAGGTCCTCGTGGTATGTAAAGTCATTGACACCTTAATTAATCTTGTGTAGAAGGACATAAATGGAGGAGGTTCGCAATAGGGAGACCTTGAACCAAAGTATAAACCAGTGTCTGAGAAGTTTTAGTAGTGGAAAGTAGTGTATGAATTGGCATGCTTAGCCTAGCATCAGGTTTCGAACCCATGCACAAGGGCAAACCATAAATGTAAATCATGGTGGGGTCTCTGACATCCGTTAGTCAATGGCACGGGAATTCATTGCATAAAGTACTATTGTACAGTGCATTTGTTAAATGTCTAAGAAAACTAGATCAACAAAGTTGTTCTTTCCAGCCAATAACTGTTTTATGCTTTGTTTAGCATTGTGTTGTTTATTCATTGTTATTTTGGTTTTTTTTATATGATATTAGTGTTAAGTTAGAGTGAGAAATCTTTTAAGAAGGGGAAGATATTGTTGGATTGATATTTGTTTAGTTAGAGAAGTTTTGAAGTAGTTTAATCTATTTATCTGAAAGCTTGTTTTTTTTCTAACGTACTCTACAAAATTAAAGTATGTCAATCCTTGATGGAAGTGGTTTGGCAAATTAGAACATTGCAGCCAAAAATGTTTTAAGAGAAAAAACTCTATGAAGGATAATGAATAAAGGAATTGGAGAACCTCAACAAAATAATAAAGAAAAAGCAAGCTAGAGGTATTATTTGTAAAACATTGAGTCTCAATATCAATAGACAATTCGTTGATATTGATAGTCCAATAAAGTTACCTAAAAAAATTTAGAAAAAAATTATAAATATCTAGATATGGCTAGTATGTTTAGTATATAATAAAAAATGCTAAACTCAGATCTAGCTTATTTTGATAAAATGACAGATTACTTTAATGAAATTATATATTTAAATGCCAATTAAAGAAAATAAGGGTTGTCCATATGCACAAAATAATTCAATTGATTGCAATGTTTGAAAACAAGCTTCCTCA
Organism: Sequoia sempervirens; assembly: GCA_007258455.2. Lineage (NCBI taxonomy): Eukaryota > Viridiplantae > Streptophyta > Pinopsida > Cupressales > Cupressaceae > Sequoia > Sequoia sempervirens. The sequence goes on from VDFB02086081.1 coordinate 290,583,007, forward strand.
ACCTTGTAATGTTTTTAAAGAAGCCAAAAAGGTATTTAAAGAATCTAGAAATAATGTTACACAATTAAATCCCAATACCTCCTAACAAACTTTTGATCGATTTTGTAAGTTAGATTTATATGAAGAATTTCAACTTATCAAAGAAGGATATATTCAAAGGACTCATGCATATGTATCTAAGGGTAAATCATTTTCTAGATATGCTAATGTGAAGAAGAATTGAAAAAGCCACTAATGTTTTGAAATAATAACAGTTTTGACCATTTTTCTAGAGAAAGTAATGAAGAAAAGCAAGTAGGAAGAAAACCTATTATTGACATGTATTATGGAGACGAGAATCACATGGGAAAGTTTTTCTTGAAGAAGAGGGATGATTATAGAAAACAATACAAGTCTCAGAAAGAAAGGTTCGAGGATAGGTGAAGAGAGATAAGAGTAGATTTATAGCCATCTTTTTCACAAGCCAAGAAAAACGGTACAACCACGGTAGGAGGGTCCTCAAAGAGAACAATCTGGACCATGCAGCAAGAGTAACACAACAAAAGAAACACATAATATGGAGGAAAATGCAAATTAGAACATTCTCATTAACATAAATTTCAATTACAATCGGCTAACACATCCGGGCTTACAGATCTGGCTCACAGGCCTATTACAACATGTTCAAAAATACAAAATTCCTATATGCTCCTTTATGCAAGCTTAAATCTAACATTTCAAATCTAATATTCATTTGACTGCCTTTCTAATGATCTATTACAATGATTTATATCACATCTTGAGATCTAGAATTATCTATGTCAGCCAAAGATTATTACAATCTCCAATGAAAGAAAATGTAATGTGAGCATAAATAAGTTGGCCTCAAATTTGAATTACTCCTCAATGAATGTGTAGGATGAAGTGTGGACCAATAATCAAGGTCGGGGGCACTCCATGGAACAATTAAAATCACACTGTCAATATCCGCAAGTTACAAGAATGATCCATGAATGATCAAATTAACCGTTAGGCTTGAAATTATTCTAGTGTCGGTTCAAGAAACTACCACTAAATCTGGAAGTGTGATAACTTGCCGAAAAGAGATCCAATTTTGCTCAAATCTTGGAATAAGGGAAATGAACATGTACACAACGTAAACGTAGATCCACAAGGTTTGGTGAGAAAATATGATGAAACACTAAATTTTCCAACTTGAACTAAACAAGAATAAAAACCGAATGAAAATATTCTTGGTTGATGCAAGATTGCCAAGAACCAAGGATGCTCCTACATTAGGCATCTCAGGTTGTTTGAAAAGTGATTCCCTCACTTTGTTGGGGCTAAAGGAAAACCAATATGGTGTAACTTAGCCTGAGAAAGCCACAAAGAATCCTCCATTGGTCTACCCTTCCATTTCACAAGATATTCTTTGTACTGTCTTCTACGTGTTTTCCTCCCATCTCTGATATCCAAAATCTCTTCAATATCATCTAATTATTGTTTAGGAAACTAATTCTCCAATTTCACTTCACTGCCTTCACTGAATTCTGCTTCATGGTATTGATGTAGATCTGTAATGTTGAATATAGGTGATATACCCATGCCATCCAGTAACTCTACTTCATATGTATTTCCTGAATCAAATCTCCTCAAAATATTATAAGGTCCAAAATTCCTCATCTTCAGCTTATTGTATGTGCCAACTAGAAATATTTCCTTTCTCAGATATACCATCACTTCATCTCCAACTTCGAACTCCTTATGTCTCCTCTTTTCATCTACTTTCTCCTTATACTTTTGGTTCATATCTTCTAATTGCTTCTTCACTCAAGTATGCACTTTCTTCATATGTGTTGCAAATTCCTTTGCTTTTGCACTTCTTTTATCTTCCATATTGATGTCTCTCTACTCTGATATACCTCTAGGATGAACTCCAGTAATGATCTCAAAAGGTATCTTTCTGGTACTCCTTTTCACAAAATTATTGTAAGAAAACTCTGCTTGTGCAAGGACTAAATCCCAACTTCTGGTGTTCTCTCCAACCAATCATCTTAGAATATTTCCCAAACTCTTGTTTACTACCTCTATTTGTCCATCATTCTGTGGGTGAAAAGTAGAACTGAACTTTAAATCTGTCTTTAACTTTTTCCAAAGTGTCCTCCAAAAGTAACCAACAAACTTTGTATCTTTATCTGAAACAATACTCCTAGGTAATCCATACAATCTGACCACTTCCTTGAAAAACAAGTTTGCTACATGAACTGCATTTGTTGTCTTCTTACAAGGTAAGAAATGTGCCATTTTAGAAAATCTATCCACCACCACAAATATAGAATCATTACCTCTTTATGTCTTTGGTAAACCAAGTATGAAATCCATGCTGATATCCTCCCAAGGTCTCTCCAAAACTATCAAAGACTTATACAATCCAACATTTTGACTACTCCCTTTTGCAACTTGACAAACTCTACAACTTTGCACAAATTTCCTAACATCCTTATGAATTTGTGGCCAAAAGTAATTCTCACTTACCAATGCTACTGTCTTATTAATTCCAAAGTGTCCTCCCAATCCTCCACTATGCTTTTCTTTCACCAACCTATCCCTCATTGAACTATAGGGTATACACAACTGATTCCCTCTAAACAACATATCCTCCTATATGAAATAAGCCAACCACTACTCCTATCCTCCAAGACTAGCTCTTTACAAGCTTTGCAAGGTTTTGCAAAATTTGGGTCTTCCTCATACAAGTTATTCAATTCATCAAAGCCTAATACTTCCACTCTCATCTCTGCCAGTAAATTCCTTCTCCTACTCAAGACATCAAGAACTCTATTTGACTTTCCACTCCTATGCTTCAAAACAAAAGTATAACTCTACAAGAATTCCACCCATCTCATGTGTCTCTAATTCAACTTACCTTGAATGTTCAAATATTTCAAAGCCTGATGATTCGTATACAACACAAACTCCTTAGGCAACAAGCAATGTCTCCACTTCTTCAAGGCTTGAACTATGGCATAAAACTTCTTATCATACACTGAATATCTTCTCCTAGCATCATTCAATTTCTCACTTAAATAAGCTACTAGTCTTCCTTCTTGACTCAACACTACTCCAATTGCATTTCAACTTGCATCACAGTGTACTTGAAATACCTTACTAGAATCTAGTAAAGCTAACATAGGCTACTCAATCACCTTCTGTTTGAACAACTCAAAACTTTGATATGCTCCAGATGTCAACCTAAAATCCTTCTTATCTCCTCTCATTGTTTATATCATAGGTCTGCAAATAGAACTGAAATTCCTAATGAACTTTCGGTAGAAACTAGCCAATCCATGAAGTGATCTTACTTCTCTAATGCTATCTGGTGTAGGTCACTCAATAATTTCTCTTACCTTCTCAAGATCCATCTTCAATCCATCCAAAGATATCACAAATCCTAGATATACCAATTCTTCCTTCATTAATTTACATTTCTTAATGTTTATCAATAAATGCTCTTCTCCCAACCTCTGCAAAACTTGTTTTATGTAAGAAAAATGTTCTTCTCTACTCTTACTTAAAATCAAGATGTCATCCAAATAAACAATCATAAACTTACCCAAGAATTTCTTCAACACCTCATTTATCAGCCTCATGAAAGTACTATGTAGATTTGTTAGTCCAAAATCCATCACCAACCACTCATACAATCCTTCATCTGTCTTGAATGTTGTCTTCCACTCATCCCCTTCTCGGATTTTGATTTGATGATATCCACTCTTCAAATCTATCTTTGTAAAGTATTTAGCTCCACTCAAACAATCCATAATTTTATCCATCCAGGGCAAAGGAAATCTATGCTTCATCGTGATCCTGTTTATGGCTCTAGAGTCTGTGCACATCCTCCATTCTCCATATTTCTTAGGTGCTAACATAGAAGGTACTTCACAAGGACTTAAGCTTTCTTTGATCAAACCCTTCCTCAACAACTCTTGCACTTGTCTATTCAACTCCTCATTATCTATAGGTGTCATCCGGTGTGTTGCTTTATTGGGAAAACTAGCTCTAGGAATCAGATCCATGCAATGACTAATTTTCCTCACAGGTGGTAATCCATCAGGTACATTATCTGAAATGATCTCCTCATACTCTATCAACAACTTATTTATCTCCTCTAGTTGTTCTTCTACATGCTTCAAGTCTTTATCCTTCTTAGGAAGCAAGACATAACACATGTTCTCATGTTTCAATCCATCCAAAAATATCCATTCGTCAACCAAAGAGATGCTAGCATGCATACAAACCTCAACTTTAGGAAAATCCTCCAATGGTAATAAAGTTTGTTTCATCCCATTAGCAACAATGGTATATGTATTCTTCTTTCCATCATGAATAGGTTGTCTATCATACTGCCAAGGCCTTCCCAACAAAACTTGGCATACATCCATAGGCATGACATCACACAAAACTTCATCATGGTAATTTCCTATCTTCAATTTCACCAAACGTTGTTCACTTACCAGTAGCTTATGCTCATCTTGAATCCATGCTATTTGATAGCTGGGATTTAGATGTTTCAATCTTTCCAACTTCAATTTGGTCACCAATTTCTTTAAAAACTAGGTTCTAAGAGCTTCCACTATCAATAATCATTTTGCAACATTTACTAGCTACCTTGCACCTAGTCTGAAACAAATTCTTTCTCTACAATGGTTCCTGCTTCATATCACTTTGACACAACACTCTTCTATTCACCAACACTTCTCCATCATTCGGGTTGTGAGATGATCCATGATGATCCTCCTCAACAAAGGCTATTCTTCTATTGTTTTCTATCTTTCTACTTGTCTCTCCTTGATTACATTCAAATGCTCTATGTCCTCCACCACACTTAAAACAAGTTCCCTTGAATACTCTTTTCTACTTATCATCTTTTCTATAACCCTCATTCCAGTAACCACCATATCCTCCTCTTCGGTAAGAATTTCCATCACCTCTATGGTATGAATCATCATTATCTTTATTCTGATCTACAAAATTTTCTCTTCCTCCTCTAGTAAAAATTCTTCCTCTTTGAAATCTTCCACCTCTTCCTCTCTATCTCTGCTGATGTCTTTTATTCAACTTCTCTTCTAATTTTAGGGCACATTGATATGCCTCTTCTACACTCTACAACTTGATCAAACTAATCTCATCTTGTATAGACAACCTCAAGCCATTCACATATCTAGCTACTTGCTCGATCTCATCCTCTGAATTTCCATATTTGATATTCAACTTGTAGAATTCCTCAGTGTACTCTATCAAGCTTGATTCCTTCTTTAAATTTTGCAACTTTTGGAACAAATTGATCTGATAATCTACAAGCATAAACTTCATTTTCAACTTATTTACCATCTGATCCCATGATTTTATCTTTTATTTTCCTCTCCTTTTTCTATCTATTTGCAAATGTTCCCACCAAAGGGATGCATGTCCTTTCAACTTTGTACAAGCAAATTTTACTTTCTTATCTTTAGTGGTTCCTTCAAAATCAAAATACTTCTCCATCTTTGTTATCTAATCAAGCAATTCTTCTAATTCCAACTTACCATTTTAATCCGGTGGATTGAAATGTGGTTTTGTACTCACTCTAGTTAGGGCTCTTATGAACCTCTCTTCTCCCTAATCTAGGCTAGGATTTTCTTATCTTCCTCTTTCTTCTTGTACTTCTACTTTTTCATCACTCACATCATCAATTGGCCAACCTCTCCTCTGGACCATTTCAACTACATCTAATCTGGCAACAATTCCTCTCAACATCTCTATTAAAGATGGGTCTAAGTTTCCACGTGCTTCATTTCCTCTAGCATTTCTTCTTCTTGCCATCTTTACACAAGTCCTCTGTAGCTGCAAGTCGAATCAATATTTTTTCACCCCACAACAAGTCTTCAATAAGACTTCATGAATTCTGGCGATCTCTCACGGATTGAATCTTGCTTTGATACCAATTTAGAATAGCCACAGTAGGAGGGTCCTCAAAGAGAACAATCTAGACTGTGCAACAAGAGTAACACAATAGAAGCAGCACAAAATATGGAGGCAATTTCAGATTAGAACATTTTCATTGACAAAAATCTTAATTACAATTGGTCAACAATATCCAGGCTTACAGATCTGCCTCACAGGCCTATTACAATATTTTCAAAAATACAACATTCCTATATGCTCCTTAATGCGAGCTAAAATATAACATTTCAATCTAATATTCATCTGACTTCCTTTCTAATGATCTATTACAATGATTTATATCACATCTTGAGATCTAGAATTATCCGCATTGGCCAAAGATTATTACAATCTCCAATGAAATAAAATGAAACATGTGCATGAATAAGTCAGCCTCAAATTTGAATTACTCCTTGGTGAATGCATAGGATGAAGTGTGGACCTATAATCAAGGTTGGGGACACTCCATGTAACAATTAAAATCACACTGTCAAGATTCATGAGTTATAAGAATGATCTACAAATGATCAAATTAACCATTAGGCTTGAAATTATTCAGGTGTTGGTTCAAGAAACTGCCACTAAATCTAGAAGTGATAACTTGTTGGAAAAATATCCAATCATGCTCAAATCTTGGAATAAGGAAAATGAATATGTCCACAATGTAAACATAGATCCACAAGGTCTAGTGAGCAAATATGATGAAACACTTAATATTCCAACTTGAACTAAACAAGAACAAAAACTAAATGAAAATATTTTTGGTTGATGCAAGATTGCCAAGAAACAAGGATGCTCATGCATCAAAAAATCAACTATGAAGGTAATTTCTCTACCAAAAAATAAATATAGTATTAAGGGTGATATGTTGCTTCAAACTCTAATATAGAATGGATTTTAGATTCAGGAGCATAGTTTCATATCATTAGGATAGATCTTTGTTTATTTATTTTCATGAAGAGAGGAATTCAAATCAAGAAATTAACATTAACAATAAAATGAAACTTCTAGTTTTAGGAATAGAGATTGTTAGTGTAACAAATGAAAATTTGAAAAATATTTTACTAGTTGAAGAATTATAGATGAATTGTATTTTGAAAATTGCTCAAGTTTTCCATATGAGTTTGTTGTCATTGTTGATCTAATAATTGCTAGAGATAAATAAAAATACCCATGCAATGTAATTTCTATTGGTAGTGTTCATAATTAAAATAGTCTCTTTAAATTTATTGGCTTAGTTGATGATGAGTACACTCTCTCCCACACTTTTATCACTTATGGTGATTATATGTTAAAAATTTGGAGTACCAAACTTGGACATACAAATTATAGAAATTTAAGGGACATGGTTAGAATGAATATAGTTAGAGGATTAAAAAAGTATTTATCTTTTGAAGGTGTATTTCAAGGACGTTTCTTAGATAAAAACCATTAATTTGATCATACATCAAAAAATTTCCCATGCTATATTTGGATATACAAATTGCAGAAAATTATAGGCCATAGTTATATTGCATATGGTCAAAGGATGAAGAAATATTTCATATTTTGAAGGTGCGTGTGATGGATGTTTGTTGGGTATATTTCATTGAGATTCTTTTGATTCAAGCAAAAAACAAAGAAAAAATCATCCACTATAACTTATTCATAGTGATTTATGTGAAATGGCTTATCCTTCACTTAAGGAATTATATACCTTGTCACTTTCATTAATTATTATAGTAGGTGAGTATGGGTTCATTTTATTGAAAGAAAAAGAGAATTATTTGGGGTTTTCCAAAAAATTAAGGCATTGGTTGAAAACCAAAGATGAATTTTTTTTATTAAAAAAAATGGAGGTGAATATTGTAATCATGCACTTGAATTTTTTAGTGATAATTATTATTAAAGTGAAAATAACAATTCCATATACCCCTCAAAAATTTGGGATGACTGAATAAATGAATAGAACTCTTTTAGAAATGGCTTGTTGTATGTTGTATTTTAGAAGTTTGCATAATAAATTTTGGGTTTTCGCTATTTCTTTTAATTCACATATTGTGGATATAATTCCCACCAATCCTTCACAAATATCACCACTTAAAGAAATATGGAGTGGAATAAATTATCACAATGGGTATTTTAAAGAATTTGGACCTATTGCTTGGGCACAAACCCCTAATAAAAATGATAAAGTTAGAGCCAAAAAGTCATAAGTGTTTATATATGAGATATAACATAGAATAAAAGGCTTGCGTCTTATATCATTTGTCAACAAATAGTTTTTTACTAAAGATGTAAAGTTTGGTGACCTTCACAATTTAGAACCATTTGTTCTCACTCTGCAATAGTAAATCATTTTTATTTTTTAAATATTTGATGAAGAATTGGAGACTCTCTTAATTAGGATGAGGTGTGTGAGTTACTACTAATAATACTATTGAATATGATACTAATGGTTGTGACCATCCATTATTTATAATTAATAATTATGAATATTTTTCAACTAGACAAAAGACAAGATGTATTGAAGAGATAGATAGGAAAATATTAAATACATAAGGAATGGTAGTCTTTCATGGCCAAATCCTTACAAATAAATGATGAAATATCATATCATAAAGTTAGAGAGATGAAATGATAGGAGTGGGTCATAAAAGAAGAATTTGATGCATTGTTGAAAAATAAAAGGGTATGTGCAGGATCATGATGGGCCAAAACTGACAATATAATGGGTATGTGGCAGATGACCTTTTTTTAACCCAAAATTGATGAAACAAAAGGGGTTTTTAAAGGATATTATCAAATTTTCACCAATATAAATTATGCCTTACATTGAATTTAATAAGTAATTATTATTCATTTTCTATTTGAATTACGACTAAAATCCTAATTGATAGGCTGATCAAAAAAAATTTATAGCTTTCAAACAATATCATATTATTTGAATCCAAAATGTACATCACATTTTATGCTTCACGTACTATAGGATTAAAAAAATAAAATTTGAATTTCATAAAGTTTTGACCAAGTTAAGGTGGTCAGACATATGAGATTTTATATTTTTTAAATGTTCTAATAAAAAATTCATAATTAATTATTTCCTTGGAAACAAATTACAGAAAAATATGCATCACATTGGGACATGAGTCCTCTACTTATATCTAAAATTTTATAAAAAAATATTATCATTTTATTGTAGTTAGGGTGGTTAGATAGACACCTACTTCTTATTTTTTCCCTAAAATTTAAGTACCATTACATTGAAATTTCAAATTTTCAAAATAGATTTTTCTTCTTTTAAACAAACCTAGTAGTTTAGAAACTACATTCAATTTTCTATAGATTCTATTCTTACATATTTTTGAAATAATATAAATAACTTATTCAAATTTTTACATCAAGTTGCCTAACTCTAATTTTTCTCAATTTTTTGCCACTTAAGGGTCTATTTTTTCCATGATGATCCTGCACATACCCAAAACTTGGGAACTTGTGCTCCTCTCTAAGGTAAGAGTGTTATTTTTTGCAACTAGTTTTATAGATAAAAATTCAAATCAAATGGAGCTTTTAAAAAATGTAAGGGTATGTGTAGGATCATCATGGAAAAAATAGGCCCTTAAGTGGCAAAAAATTCAGAAAAATTAGAGTTAAGCAACTTGACGTAAAAATTTGAATAAGTTATCTATATTATTTCAAAAATGTGTAAGAATAGAATCTATAGCAAATTGAATTTAGTTTCTAAACTACTAGATATTTTTAAAAAAAATTATATTTGGTGAAAATTTGGAATTTCAATGTAGTGGTACTTAAATTTCAACAAAAAAATAAGTAGGTGTCTATCTGACCACCCTTACCACAATAAAATGATAATATTTTTTTATAAGATTCTAGATATAAGTAGAGGAGTCATGCCCTGATGTGATGCAATTTTTTTTGTAATTTTTTCTAAGTAAATAATTAATTATGAATTTTTTATTACAAATTTTTAAAAAATATAAAAACTTATATGTGACCACCTTAACTTGGTCAAAACTTCATGAAATTTAATTTTTTATTTTTTAATTCTATAGTATGTGAAGTGTAGAATGTGACGTATGTTTTGGATTCAAAAAATGTGATATTGTTTAAAAGCTATAAATGTTTTTCAATCAACCTATCAATCAGAACTTTAGTCATGATTTGAATAGAAAATGAATAATAATTACTTATTAAATTCAAAGTAAAGAATAATTTATATCAGTGGAGAGCTGAGAATCTCCTTTAAATACCCTTTTTGTTTCATCAATTTTGGGTAAAAATTTAGTCATTAGCCACATACCCATCATATTGCCACTTTTTGGCCTATCGTGATCCTGCACATACCCATAAAGCTAGATTGGTTGCTAAGTGATTCAATAAATAATAAGTTGTTAGGAAGAAATATTTACTTCTATCATCATATTTTAATATAGTTAGAGTTATTATTTCTTTGGCTACCAGTTTGGGGTGGAATATTCACTAGATAGATGTAAAAATTACTTTTCTTAAATAAACATTTATGTGAAAAAATCTATATGAACCAGCCATCATGTTTCCTAGATAAGAAAACATCTTAACCTTATTTGTAGATTAAAGAAGTCACTTTATGGTCTAAAAAAATCACCAAGATCATGCAACATGAGAGGATTTATAGGTACTTTTTAGATTTATAAATTTAAAAAGCAAAAATTTCATCCAAATATTTATCTATAGAAATTTAAAAAATTAGATTATTCTTGTTTTAGCTTATGTAGAAAATTTACTCATAGCTAGAACAATTATAAGATTAACTAAAGATTTAAAGTTAAATATTATAAGTGTATTTCATATGACTTATTTGGGTGAACTTCAAGCTATTTCCTTGGATTACAATTTTTTAGTTCATAGGATGGATTATTCATCTGGCAATCAAAATATTTTTAATATGTTTTAGAAAATTTTATTGTACTTGAACGCAAATGAAATTCTACACCATTTCAATCTATAGAGTCAAGTATACTAATAATGCATTTCCAAGTGGGTAGACGTCACGTTATACAAACTAATTTTAACTATATTGGTTTAACTAATAACTAGATGCTGATAGATGACGAAATTTAAATTTAAATATAGTTTTTACAAAGTCAACCTAAGCAGTTATGCAATTACTTCACATTGCATAACTAATAACTAGGAGTAGCTGCCAATTGCATTTGCTTGTCATGGCATTCTATGAGACCACATTTCTTTGAGGCATTTTTTCAAACAGTTCACTACCTTGTCTATACTACCACATTTTTGATACATGTCTACCAAAGCATTTTGTCAAATAGTTTATTGTCTTGTTGTTATGGCTGAAAGCCTAAAACAAGTGCTTTCAAACAAGCTATGGATGCTTGGAAAAAATCTACCAAAATCATAATAGTAAGCAATATCATAGACAAGGAAGTGAAATCTTTGAAAAAATTCCTTAAAGAAATGAGGTCTCATGGTGATGGAATGCCACGACAATCAAATGCTTTTTATTGTCATGGAATTCCATCACCATGAGACCTCATTTCTTTGAATCATTTTTTCAAAGAGTTCATTGCCTTGTCTATGCTAACACATTTTTCATACATGTCTATCAAATCATTTTATCAAACAGTTCATTGCCTTGCTACTATGGCTAAAAGCCTAAAATAGGTTCTTTCAAATAGGCTATGGATGCTTGGAAAAAATTTGTCATAGCATAATACTAAGCAATAGCATAGACAAGGCAATGAATTGTTTGAAAAAGATGCCTCAAAGAAATGTGGTCTCATGGTGATGGAATTCCATGACAAGCAAATTGTTATGGATTGTCATGGCATTCTATCACCATGAGACCACATTTTTTGAGGCATTTTTTTCAAACAGTTCATTGCCTTGTCTATGCTACCACATTTTTCATACATGTTTATCAAAGCATTTTATCAAACAGTTCACTTCCTTGCTGCTATGGATGAAAGCCTAAAATAGGTGTTTCCAAACAAGCTATGGATGCTTGGAAAAAATCAATCAAAGAAAAATAATAAGCAATAGCATAGACAAGGCAGCGAACTATTTGAAAAAAAGCCTCAAATAAATGTGGTCTCAATGGTGATGGAATGCCATGACAATCCATAGCAATTTCCTTGTCATGGAATTCATCATGTCATTCCATCACCATGAAACCCAATTTCTTTGAGGCATTTTTTTCAAACAGTTCATTGCCTTGTCTATGCTACCACATTTTTCATACATGTCTACCAAAGCATTTTATCAAACAATTCACTGCCTTGCTGCTATGTCTAAAAGCCTAAAAAAAGTACTTTCAAACAAGCTATGGATGCTTGGAAAAAATCTATCAAAGCATAATATTAAGCAAGAAGCTATGGTCTCATGGTTTATTTTCATGCGAAAATCAACGTGATTTTATTCATATTTTTTTGTAGGTTATAAACCCATTTTTTTGGAAATTTTGTTGTTTTAAATGACATTCAAGTTTATGGTGGTTTTTTTTCTTATATGATGATATGTGATATTCTAATCTTAATTCATGCTTCTAGGTTGCATATATATATATATACATGTTTTTGGTACCAACGAACCCAAAACAAACTTAACCCCCCTCCAAAATTTTTTGGCCAAACTGGTGAACCGAACCCTCAAACATAAACCTTAAAACCTATTCCAACACTCTTCATTCTGCATGCACAAACTTAATTGACCACCAAATTATGTTTCCCCTTGACTTTACCCGTGTTTACTCCCTCAAACCTCTCTTTTTCATTCAAAATGCATGTTTTCCCAACTAGGGTATGTCATGCCATAACATACTTTTGACTTCCCCTATCCTTGTAGACCTTTTGAACACATCAAACTCCATAATCTCACCCTATTTCCAACCTATTCAAACTTATTTTCAATCAATTTATTCTTTTCTCCTCTTCTAGCCTTGCTTTTAAGGGGCCTCAATTTTGAATTTTGAACAGGGGCAACATTAGTAATCTCTTCCAATTCCCTTACTAATGCTATTTTCTTATTCCTACTCCCTATCCTACTTACATCAGACCCATATCACTGAGACATAGCCTGAACAATAGGTGGAATGGCCTATTTCAACATACTACACTCAAACCCTTAAGGGATCGATCTGGTTGAATGTAGCTTAGAACTATTTTGTGTGTTTGGGTGAGAAAGAGGACCATGCCTAGTGTAAACATTTTCATTCGAATGTGTTGGAATAGTCCATTTGGTCACACAAGTTGCAAAATGAAAGTTGCACCACTTTGCATCTTTCCACTACTTTCATTTGACACTTTTTCCATCAACTAAAAACTGGACACCATGGGAAAACCACTCTAAGATAATAAAAACTAAGAGAGGTTATTATAGAGGGTCCCAATATGATCCCTTCAAATCATATGAGAAGTTTTTAAGCATCACGGTGTCTGAGTAACCTCATGTTGAAGTTTGCAGCCATTTTGCCCTTTGGACCCTTAAGGGATCGATTTAGTTGAACGTAGCTCGGAGTGATTCCACATGTTTGGGTGTGAAAGAGGACCATGCCTAGTGTGAAAATTCCTATTCAGACACATTGGAATAGTCCGTTTGGTCATACAAGTTGCAAAGAAAAAGTTGCACCACTTTGCAACATTCCACTACTTGCATTTGACACTTTTTCCATCAACTGAAAACTAGACACCACAGGAAAACCACTCCGAGATAATGAAAATTGTGAGAGGTTATTGTAGAGGGTCCCAACATGATCCCATAGCATTAGAAAATAAGTTTCTAAGCATCATGGTGTCTGAGTAACCTCATGTTGAAGTTTGCAGCCATTTTTTTTCCCTTTGGACCCTTAAGGGATCGATCTGGTTGAATGTAGCTCAGAGCGATTCCACGTGTTTGGGTGTGAAAGAGGACTATTCCTACCATAAAAATGCCTATTCGGATGCATTGGAATAGTCTCTTTGGTCACACGAGTTGTAAAATAAAATTTGCACCACCTTGCAACTTCCATTGCTTGCATTTGACACTTTTTTCATCAACTGAAAATTGGACACCATAAGAAAACCACTTCAAGATAATGAAAACTGTAAGAGGTTATTGTAGATGGTCCCAACATGATCCCATAGGATCAGATGAGAAGTTTCTAAGCATCACATTGTCCGAGTAACCTCATGCTGAAGTTTGTAGCCATTTTTCCCTTTGGACCCTTAAGGGATCGATCCAGTTAAACGTAGCTCAAAGTGATTTCGCATGTTTGGGTACAAAAGAGGACTATTCCTAGTGTAAAAATTCCTATTTCGATGCATTGGAACAGTCTATTTGGTCACACGAGTTGTAGAACGAAAGTTGCACCACTTTGCAACTTCCCACTACTTGCATTTGACACTTTTTCCATCAACTAAAAACTGGACACCACAGGAAAACCACTATGAGATAACAAAAAATGAGAGAGGTTACTTTAGAGGGGCCCAATATAATCCCATAGGATTATACAAGAAGCTTCTAAGTGTCACAATGTCTAAGTAACCTCATGCTAAAGTTTGCAGCCATTTTTCCCTTTAGGCCCTTAAGGGATCGATCTGGTTGAACATAGCTCAGAATGATTTCATGTTTTTCAGTGTGAAAGAGGACCATACCTAGTGTAAAAATTCCTATTCAGATGCATTGGAAAAGTTTGTTTGGTCACACAAGTTGTAGAATGAAAGTTGCACCACTTTGCAACTTTTCACTGCTTGCATTTGACACTTTTTCCATCAATTGAAAATTGGAAACCATGAGAAAACCACTCTAAGATAACAAAAACTGAGAGAGGTTAATGTAGATGGACCCAACATGATCCCATAGGTTTAGAAATATATTTTTTAAGCACCATGGTATCCAAGTAATACCCCATCGAAGATTGCTACCCTTTTGCACTTTGGGATCTGATGTTTCACTGAATTGTACGGTTCCGTATAGGGTTATTTTGCTTTGTTTTCAATGGAATTTTGTGGGCAGTAGACTTAACTCCATTTTAATTTTGGTTTGGTTGTATTTCAAGTGATTTTGTGCATTTTAGAATCCAATTATTGAGGGTCAGTTTGTATACCCTGTGTTAAGGGTTTTGAGTGCATTAAAATGTCATATTAAGCCTTTCACCCACTATATGCTTCTATAACTCAATGGAAAGGCTTAGTTATGGTTATAAAATAGGTGTGTATAGTTTTTTTTCAAGGGAAGTGAATAGAGGGTTTTTAGGTGATGCCCTAGATGTCAAATAGTGCATTTTTTAGTGGAAAATGGTGGTTTACTGCTAGGGTTTGAAGAAATATTTGGGGGCAATGATATCTCTTGAAATTTTAAGCTTGTGCAAACCTTTTTGAACATGTTTTAGGCTTTGGTTGGCTGTGGGAAGTTTTGAGTATGGGTTTTCAACAAACCCTTGCCTAACTTATAGTCTCCAAATCTCATCAAATGGGATTATCTTTTAGAGAAGGTCATCCAATGACCAACCAAATATCAATCAAGCTTTAACATCGACTCTAAGACAAATTCTCAAGAGATCATACCATTTTTCTTTGTACCATCATTAAGATCCAATAGACCACCTTGCATAAAGGCTACTAAATTAGCCCTATTTACAAAGATATGACCTTTTAAACACTAGATCTTCACTCAAAATCCTGAAACAATAGTATGTTATGTGTCAAAACCTCCAATTCCATGATTTTTTTCTAGGTCCAAGACCTCTACACCCCTAATACACCAAACCCTCTATTTCAAGCAAAAATACTTGGGATTTTAATTAAACTCCTATCTCCCACACCTTCCATACCCAAAAAAAGCACCAAACACACTTATCAGACACTGCACATGTGGTGAATAATACATTACATGGATAGTCCTTCCCACATTTTGTTAAAACACCACTTGAAACCCTCATTTTCATCATGAAAATACCCTACTGTAGCCCTAGAACATCATCCCAAACACCCAACCTTGACTCCACAACATTATAATCAGGTTAGGCATGTATTTTACAAGTTAGAGGACCCATTCCACAAGTTACAATAGGCACAAAAAGTGGAATGGGCTGAATTACATCATGAAACCCTTCAATCCAAGAACACTGTGAAAGTAGGTAGCAGTAATAAAAACAAGATAACCTTCTTGCCCCTCCTAAAGTTTGGACCACATCCATTACCTCCACATAAAACTCAACATCCTTGGTCTTCTTGGTTCCCATTCCTTGATATGGTTATGCAAATGAAAATGAAGCAAAGTAATCATCTCCTTCTCCGCTGGCTAGAAGAATGCATGCTTAATGTTTTGATACATAATGTCAACTCCCTCTTTTGCTCTCATGGTTGAATATTGAAATCCAATATGGTGGGCCTCCATAGTTCTAGTCATATTTATTCCTCTTCCACCAAATGTTGGCCTGATACACACATCTTCCAATCTAATTGGCTTTGTTTTTGAAAGCTGAAGTTTCTCCTGAGTCACCAATGTAGCTCTATTTTCCTTTTCAGACTCTTTCATTGCTATAGATCGTCTCTTGGATTTAATCATTTGTACCACATGGTTGATGTGATTTTAATCCTTGCACCTAAATGAAATTTCCTTTACATAAATACTGCTAGGGAATTTCAATGTTGCCACTGTAGTTGGTATTAAAGCCAGTACCTACAACATGAAGAGTGATTCTCATTCCTCTTCTACATTAGAGGGTTCATATCCTTGATTTGACTCTTCTGAATTATCGGAATTAGAATCCCTAGCAAAGGCTTTGAAAGTAACTCCATGAAAACCAAGCTCTCTAAATGGTATATCAAACTCTAGTTCAAAATCTTTTATATGAGGCTGCTCCCATAGCTCTCTTACTCGCTTGACAAATCCTTGAAACACTATATTGATTTTATTTTTCTTGTCCCTCTCTTGTTGTTCTTCCTCAATTTCATCAAGATCATTGATACAATAGGGGGAGTTATTGCAACACAACTAATCACAAATTCAACAACCAACTAGGTATTAGATCATCAAGTTCTCCATTTCACTCTTTCTCAACCAAATCACACTATTCCCTTGTAGCATATGAAACCCACTAAATTGGGTACAAATTATCAACCACACACTTCCTATTCACAACCTAACTCAATTCAGGGACCCATTATTGAGATTTTTAACATATCAACATAGCTCCATAATTTTCTTTGTAACAACTCCTTCAAAACTTGAAATTTCACTCTTTTTAGGCCTCAATTAGGCCACTTTTACAAAGGGTCTATACTCTAAACTTATCCAAACCTTACCAAATCTTGGGGAAGAAATTATAAGTTGTCAAAACTTCAAAATCCACAATCATATCTCAATTATTCCATTGTACAATGGGTAAACCACAAAACCCTCTATTGTAGTCTAAACCCTAGGGGTTTATTGAAAATCATACTTTCAAAGCTAACCACAACCTAAAAATTACTCAAAAGAGTTTTTGATACCCTAAAAAAGCTCAAATAATCATAAAATAATGTTGTCCTAAAAAAAACACAATTTGACTCTTCAAAACCACCATTTTTCTTAAAGAAATTTCACTTTTACACACATGGGTTTCACACCCATCTCAATTTCAGACCTCCACAACACTAAAACATCATTTCCAAACCTTAATAATATTAGTTCAGACCCATTCCTCAAGTTATAGGGGCTATAGAAAGAGGAATGGGTCAAAAAGGCATTTTTATTGACTCAAAACCTTCAAATGTACAAGTTCGGGCCGATTTTAGTAAATTGATGAAAAAATGCACAAAATATTATGGAAAACCTTCTAAATGGATTCAAAAGAAATTTAACTCCATTTAATATGAAAATATTAACAAATATGGATGAAATAATTGAAATATAGGCCATACAATCTACTGCTACAGCTGAAAATATAGAAAATTTTGGAAAATTTTGAGTTTTATTGTTTTTGCTTCTTCAAATCACAAAATACAACCTTCAATTCGATTTTTCCATGTTTTTAAAATATTTCCCACCAATTACAAAATTATTCACCTTCCTAACTAACCTTTGAATTGGTTTGACTCTTCACATTCCATCCATAATGCAAATTTTGCAATTTTACAACGTTTGAGTTTGCAAATTTTGCACATTTTTGCAATTTTTAAACATTTTGCACTTTGTGAAAAACCCAATCTCCTAAGCACCTAATACAACTCAAATATGACTAAATACATAATATAATGGTCTCATAGACCTTATTTTAATAAAAAACTCAAAATCCTATATTCTACTCCTTATTTCCCTTGATGAACAAAACCTACTGAATGGTGCTCCTGCACCAATCATACATTGACCTTCTTGCCCCTCCTAAAGTTTGGACCACATCCATTACCACCACATAAAACTCTACATCCTTTTTCTTCCTATTTCCCATGCCTTGATATGGTTATGCAAATGAAAATGAAGCAAAGTAATCATCTCCTTCTCTGCTGGTTGGAAGAATGCATGCTTAATGTTTTGATACATGATATTAGCTCTCTCATCTACTCTCATGGTTGAATATGGAAATCTAGTATGGTGTGCCTCCAGAGTTCCAATCATCTTTCTTCCTCTTCCACCAAATGTTGGCCTGATCCACACATCTGCCAGCCTAATTGACTTTGTTTATGAAAGCTAAAGTTTCTTCGGAGTCACCAGTGTTCCTCTCTCTGCCTTTTCAAACTCTTTCATTACTACAGATCATCTCTAGGTTATAATCATTTGTACCACATGGTTGATGTGCTTTGAATCCTTACATCTAAAGGAATTTTCCTCAACATAAATACTACTAGGGAATTTCAATGTTGCCATTGTAATTGGTATTAAAGTTGGTACCTGCAACATTGAAAATTATCCTTATATAAGAATTCCCTACATCTTGTTGGCTTGTAACACTCTTGATGGTGGCTACATGAAATCTGATTCTAATTCCTCTTCTACATTAGAGGGAAATCATATATCCTTGTTCTGACTCTTCTGAATTATCATAATTGGAATCACTAGCTTCCATATTCAAAAATTTCCAACCACCATCTTCAATAAATTGGCCACCAGTTCAAGTTCATTATGCTTTCATAATACTTTATATCCATGGAGTTCAGCCATTCCTTCATGCCATCAAGTTAAGATTGAGGAATATAATCAATGTGAAGAACATATTTCTTGAATTCTTTCAAAATAATAGCCATATAAAATGCCTTTTTCCCAATTCATACTCTCTCAAGGTTAACAATCTCAATCTTTAACTAATAGTGATTACTAAGAAACATAATTCCACGAACTCTATCAAACAGTTTACCATAGGAACAATAAAAGCAGAGGCTTTGAAAGGAACTCCATGAAAAACAAGCTCTCTAAATGGTATATCAAACTCTTAGACCTCATTCTTGCACATTTACAACCAAATTCAAAGACTTTCCTTCAAAAGGCTACAAATTCAAATATTGACAATTTTGTAGCAAGAATGCATTTTTTTGCACATTTGACCATTGAGACTCAAAAAAATTCCCTAATACACCTTAAATGGTCTTGATTGAACTTATTTAGCATAAATAAGCATGAAATAACTTAATCTAATCTATTGACCACCTATCAACCTTCAAAAAGTGAAATTTTGCAACTAGGATACTAGGTGCTCTTGCACAAAAATTACTTTGTGTCTAAGCCTTCAAGAGGCTTTAAATACAGCCTTTACAAATGATTCTACATCTTTCCAATCATTCCTAACTGTTGAGCTTGTAACTAACATGACTTATTACATTATAAACAAATTGACCATGTAATATGACCTTATTCAATTAACAATTTACTCAAAACACAATTTACTAACTTAAAATAATTCCATGAACCAAATTTGTTCAATAACCTTGGTGCCCTTGCAGCAAATTTCAATATTTAAATAAATTTCATTACAAGTACAAATCTCATTACAATGCCTTAGGTACTCTATTCTCACAGATATTTTACAATGTCACTCATACATTCAAGATTTTCTTATAATATCTACATCATAGGTTCTCATTTAGAGGTTAACTTCAAATGAGTAACTTGAGATTCCCTCGCAAAGCTTCACACACTCTTTTATAATGGCTTCAAATTAGAATTGAGATTTGTCAAGATCATCAAAATAAGGATGTTGCATTTCTTTTTTTGTCGAGATTCTCTTCGATCGCTCAAAAATCAGCATTTTCTGCAAGGAGAGACCAATCAATTTTTACTAGTTTAGTTATAGATGTACACAAAGTAAATGAATAAATAGAAACAACGCATCCAAAATGGAATGAAATGAAAATAGATGGAAGGAACTTATAGATAGGCATGGAAATCTCTCAACTTAGTCACTCTTGGTCATACATCTTCACTGCGAGTTCCAAGATACCTATTGCACACAACACCTCTCATGAATCTAGAATATCTTGAAATTTGAGAATCTCCTATAATGTCTACATCATAAGTGCTCATGATAAGGTTAAATTCAAATGAATAACTTTAAATTCCCTCACCAAGCTTCACACGCACTTTTGTAATGGCTGAAAATCATAATTGAGATTTGTCAAGATCAACAAAATAGGGATGTTGCATTGCTTTTATCCCTGAGATTCTCTTGGATGGCTCATAAATCTGCATTTTATGCAAGGAGACACCGATCAATGTTTGTCGAGTTACTTACAGATACACAAAGTAAAATAAGATGATATCATTGGAATCAAACAAATTAACATGGATACAAGTATAAATTAATAAGGACCATTGTGCATATACTTACAAATTAATCCAATGAACCATCTAGATTTGCTCTACTCTTTATTGTGTCAAGTATTACCTCATGGTCAGACTCATGGACCTTCCACAAGGTCTTGTTCAAAGGTCTACCCCCATATTTTCTCAAACGAAATTGGATGCCACAACAAGGTTCAAGTAATAAAGAATCTTATGATGCATGTCAAAGTCCTCAAACAACCAGTGTTTAACACTCTTATGTGGGTACCTTCTAAACCACGTTCAAGTAACAACAACTGATCCTATAGGGTATTCGATGTTTTCTCCATCTATAACTAGGGCTTCCAATTTCTTTTTGGCCTCAACAAAATGACACAAGTAATAGTTTGTTCCCTCTTTGTTTTCTTCATCTGTAATAACTGCATAAACATGCCCTACATTGATATGTGCAGAAAATAACTTGAAATTAGTCAACATTAGAAATACAGTACAAAGTAAGATAACAATATGGAATTTCAAAAAATAAGTAGGTAGATATATTACCTAGTTGAACTAGATCTGATATGTGGTCAAAGTCAATCGATGATTCCAATTGTGTTAGTTCCAATGTCGTCGGAGGGCGATATGTTTGAAGTGGGCTAAGATAACTTGTCAACCATTTGTCAACCCACTCCCCTGACTCACAATCATTCCAGGCTTGCATTGTACATGAAGAACAAAAGCATGCCATCTTACGTGTATCGATGCTCCATGAACCTATATTTGAGCAAAGGAAAGAGTGTAGCTCACTCGATCATGTTAGTATACAACAATACTCATATGGTGCAATGTTGGTATCATCCATCAACCAAATAAATCTATGAACTGAAGACGTACCTTCATTACTTGGATCCATCGAAGCATTACACCACTCGACGATTGAACTTGCATATGTCAACTTTGCACTGTCTTTATACTTTAACTCTTCTCATGCTAATTCTCTTTTCACGCATGCTCCTGCACCATCATGCTCCCCCTTTCCATGCCCAGCCTCACAAAAGTTCTAGATATGTTGAACACCTATACTAAGATGCATCTTTCACAACCAATAGAACATGTGTGCGTCCTTGAACTATGTTGCATAGTTATTTGGCCATATTATATGCTGACCGTATTCTATGCCCCTTCGAGCCAAATCACTATAGAACATATGGAAGCAACCTTGCACAAAATCTTGAGAATGTGTGCAGTCATCACTAATATAAAACTGATACTTCCTCAATACCTTCCTTTGGTCCTTTGTACTATCAGCTGCATGAATGAATGCTATGTGCACAAATATCAAAACCTGTGTGGAGTTGTAATACTATGACTGCACCTCACACTATGGTTGTAGAGTGTAGTTCTCGACAAATTCAACCACTGATACTATGCTACCAACTGGAAAGATTTCCTTGCATAGCTTGAATTGTGTGTCCAACTATCAGGCTCTATGTGTATGCTTTGCATACTCATACACTATATTCTCACGAAACATGGACATAAACTGATACACTGGAATCTTCTCAATAACCAAATCACACATTTTTGCTTGAGACCCATCTTTTGTAGCATATGCCACTATTTTATACTTCTCGAAATCTACTAGTTTATGTCCCACCTCATTTGTTCTTTCCATATGTTGACATACTAGAATTCGTTGCAAGCCACCGCAACGCTCGCATGAACTGTCCAAGCATGTTGTCCTGTAGAATATTTGGCCATCCTCTATTTGACATAAATTTTTTGATAAGAACTCTTAAATATTTTGGTGGGAATTCTATGCCAAAATCTTGGAAAACATCGTTAGTATGCAAATCTAAACATATAGAACAATAAAAATCATAATGGTTAGTGAATTCAATATGTATTCTACAACAAAAATTAGTGCATGTGTGATTTATCTTGACATAAAAAGGTTTAAGCATTTCAAAAAATCTTTGAGAAATACTAATTTGAGGATAAGCATTTTGAAATTTACGAAAAAATTGGGTTTGAGTTGTATCCAAATTTTTTTTGAATGTGGCTCATGGTTTCGACTACCGATTCTCCTTCTTACAACATCCCTTTGATTTGGAGATGGCCTTTTATTATTCTTCCAATAATCTTCAATTAGTTTTATCAATGCTTCAACAACTTTTTTATCTTTATGTGGCAGTCTTCCCAAGAATTCCCATAATTCATTTGAATAAGTGCCCTCAATTCTTTGTTTCCTTTGAATAGCTTTTGATAAAAAAAATTTACTAATACCCATTTTTTCACTTGTCTTTTTAATGAGACGAGATCTCTTTGCTTGATAGCTTACCAAAGTCAATGTAATGACACGTCGGGTGACATTACTATCCTTTGAGCATGAGGTCTTACCCAAACTCTCATAAGCATCCATTAGATTCTTCACAATAGTTTTTTCACTTGATGCATTTGATATTCTCAACCCAAGAGTCTTCATGATGTTTCTGTAATTTAAACCCCGCATCATTTGAACAAATAGTTGACATGTTGCAGTCTCATTTATCCTTTCAAAGAAGATTTTTCAAATCTTATCAACATATCTTCTACAAGTGTGTTTTGGAATCTTACCTTCCATGTGCTGCAAAATATCCTCATCAATATTAATCAAAAACTTTGGCTTTCTATGCAAAATTCTAGGTGGTGTTCTCTTAGGTACATACATCTCAACATTAGCAATTTCATCAATATTTAATTGAGGTGAGCTAGATTGTGTACCTTCGACCAAGGGTGGAATAGAATACATACCTTGAGGTTCATGTTGGGATGATGGCATACCTTGTTCATCAAATCTAAGTGATGATGTACTCTCAACTTCAGATGTGGTGGATGGTGTCCAACCATACTCACTTGTGGTAGATGGTGTCCCTCCATATTCACTTGTGCTTAATGGTGTCCCTTTGTATTCACTTGCGGCAGAGGGTGTGTCTCCAACTATGGTATCTGCATCTCCCCTAGCACAACTCTTTCACATTCGTGCCCTTTGTGTTGCCAATTAATTTTCTCTTTTTGATGGTTGAAGTTCCTCTTCAACTTGCTTGCTTTCATCAATCCTTCCCAATTTCTGCTTTTCATGATATTCCCTCATCCATTTTTTCTCTTTATCTCTAACGTCTTTGAGCTGATCATCTGTTATTTTTTTCCTTTTAACATTTTTTTTCTTCGGCATGATTAATAATTTTACTTATGCAAAAAGTGCTAAGTCAAGTCAAATTAACTAATAGTGAAGGGTTGTAAAAGTCTATTATAGAGGGAGACCAATGGTCATCTCTTTCAATTGTTAGTTTTTGAAGTTCAAGTGGTTTGTTTTAAGAGGGAAACAATATAAAAGGCCATGACAAACTTGAATGGAGGATGATCCTTAGATTGGGCGTCAAACCAAATGAGGAAATGTTGAGTTTTCCTTAACAAAATTGAGCTTTTGGTGACTGAAATTGAGTTTCTGAGTTGGGAAATGTTATTTTATGTTAGATTGAGCATGAGCAAGGTATATTAGGCTTTTTTCAATATTTTTCAAGTTATGGAGTGTTTTTCAAGTGCTACTTTCAATAAAACATAGGGTTTCTAAGCCTATGGAGAGGGTTTTATGGTTTGGGTTTTAAATAATTGAATCTCTACAATCTAATGCTATAATTTAAAGTTTTGATAGTTATAAAGTTCTTCCCCAAGGTTTTAGGAGATTTGGACAAGTTTTGAAGGTGGTCCCTTTGTAAAAGTGGGCTAATTTGGGCCCTTAAAAGCATAGAAAACTTGATAATTTGTGTAGTTTGGTACAAAGAAAGCATTGGTGATTTTTGGATATGTTGAAAGGCTCTATAATGGGTAAAATAAAGGTGTCTAAATGGTCCTAGGTCTTTAGAACAACAAATTTTCATAATGAAGCTTATTAAGCAAACCATTGCTAATACTAGTACTTTTAAGCTTAATGAAGGTTTGGTGGTTCAAGGGTGGTTATGGGTGTTGAAGGAAGTTGGGATTCCTAATTTGAAAATGTATAAGAACATCATACAAGCTCGAATAAAGGGTTCAATGAGTTTATTTTGAGGATTTGGTGCTCTACTCAATGCCTAAACTGTGGAGTTTCAAGTTTTTTTCTATGTTTTCAGTTTCTTTTTCTTGTGTACGGCCTAGTACAAGCCTCCCATGATTAGAAATTCATAAATCAATGTGGTGGTAGGTATTAACTTGGACTTCAATCTATTTTGAGATGCCTTTGGTTCTTTCGATGAAAGAAAAACTCCATTCTTCATGATCAGCCTATACAAACCAATAGGGTATGAGTTTTACTTTAATTTAAAGTGGAGCTTTCCTTCTATTGTGGTGACCTGTGATTTAGAGGAAAGGCCTGTAATATGTTGTTTTCAAGTTTCATGTTTCTTTTAATAGTGGTAAGGCATCTATAGGGCTGGTGATGTTATCTTAGGCTGAGAATGTGATTTTTTGGCATGAAAAGGAGGAACCAAAGTGGTGTTTTTGAGATCTAATGAGGCTAAAGGCCTAGTGAAGGTTTATTTTGTTTTTGCAGACCCTGAAAAACTTGTTTGATGCTTTGGTGAGGCTTGGAAGGCCTTGGAGTTTTGAAATATAGAAAACCCTAGATATTTATGAGAAAATTGAGGGTTTTTGTATTGGAAACCTATTTGAGCATGCAAGGTCCTAAAATATAGAAAATATTTTGTTTTGAGACGTAAGTAAAGATAGTTTTTAGATCTGGGGGTCTCCTGAGAAGTGAGAAGGTTGTGTGGGGAATTATACCCGATTGAGTGACTTTGATATGCTACAACCTGAACAATGTGAATTTGTTGAAAGAAGAGGTCTTTATGAAATTATAAAATGTAAATTTGTTTGTAGATTGGAGTTGTGTGTTTGTATTCCCCTACTACAATAGGAGTATATTCCAATTTTTTAGAGACATGTATGGAAAATTTGGTAGCATAGACAAGGCAATCAACTAGTTTGTATAACTGTTTGAAAAAATACCTCAATGAAAGCTTTGGAAGCATACACAAAGAAATTCAATTGTTAAATTTAACAAAATGCCTAAAAGAGATGTGGTTTAAAAATGTAATAGGAAAGTGTATAGAATTGTGTAATTTAAAATGTTCATTGACAACCTAAGGTTGTAACATGACAAACAAACAATTTGATCAACATGGAATAAGTAAAACAACAAAAATGAAAGCAAGCAATAATAGAATGAAAGAAAATGTACAAAGACTTCACATACCTTAAAACCCAAGTTTAAAATGGAGGAGTTCTACCCAATTGTGTAGCCTTTTCTTCTTTCCTCAAACTCCTCAAAAATTTAACTTTTTCAAAAGCTTGTTCCCCTCCAAACTTCAATTGTATATCAGTTATCACTATACTTCAAACTTGAATTGATATTATATGCCTTTCAACATGAAAACTCTGCTATTTCATGCAAAGGTGATGGAAATATCATGGAAAAGGTGGTGGAATCTAAAAATCATGCATGCACACTTCACTCAATCACCAAAATGCTACTTTTTGTCGAAGCATGTGCATAACCAAGAGAATATGTAGAATGTGGGATGACATCATGGGTATATTGTGTTTTTTCCCATTTTTAGTGCAATAATAAATGTGCTTGTGTTATAACATGCTCACGTTATAAGATGTGCGCATTATTTCTTGCTAAAACAACCATGTCTCTACTTATTCATAACATGATTTTGTTACAATAAAGTTGGTTGTTTTAATGATTTATAGGGTAGAGGGTTAAGGGTAGAGTGGAGAGAGATAAAGGGAGTGACTGAGAGAGAGAGATACCTAAGAGAGGGAGAGACTTAAGAGAGAGAGAGAGGTAGAGAGTGGGAGAGAGATAGAGGGGGGAAGGGCCAACGGTAGAGGGTAGAGGATTTAAGGGTTTAGGGTTTAAGGGTTAAGAGTTTAAGGTTTATGATTATGGGTAGAGGGGAGAGAGAAAGAGGGAGTGACAAAGAGAGAGAGACCTAAGAGAGGGAGAGGGGGTAGGAGGGAGAGGCTTGAGAGAGAGAGGGAGGGAGTGTGAGAGAGATAGGGTTAAGGGTAGAGGGGAGAGAGATAGAGGGAGTAAGTGAGTGAGAGAGAGACCTAAACCCACTCTCTCCCACTCTCTCCCACCCTCTCCCATGCTCTCCGACTCTCTCCCACTCTCCCAATCTCTCCCCCTCTCTCCCACACTCTCCCACCCTCTCCAACCCACTCCCATGCTCTCCCACCCTCTCCCACTCTCTCCCACCCTATCTACCACTCACCCACTCTCTCCAACTATCCCCCACTCTCTCACACTCTCTCCCACCCTCTCCCACACTCTTTGACTCTCTTTGAATCTCTCTCCCACTCTACCACTCTCTCCCACCATCTCCCACCTCTCCTCTCCCTCTCTCCAACTCTCTCCACTCTCTTAAACCTCCACCCTCCTACTTTTCCCTCCCCACCTATCTCCTCCAACCACTCTCCCACATATCTCACTCTCTCCAAATCTCTCACCCTCTCCTCTCAACTCTCTCCCTCTCCCACATCTCCCTCTCACTCTCTCCCACCCTCCTCTCCTCTGCTTGCTCTCAACTCTCTCCTCTATCATGCTCCAAATCTCTCCCTCTCCCACCCTCTCTCCCACCCTCTCCATTCTCTCCCCACCCTCTCTACCTCTCCCACTCTCCCACCATATATCCCACTAAGCCCTCTCTCCAACTCCTCTCCCCTCTCTCGACTCTCTCCAACTCACTCCACCATCCTCTCCAACCTCTCCCTCTCCATGCTCTCTAACTCTCCCAAACTTGCACACCCTCTCCCACCTCTCCTCTCCCACATTCTCCACCTCGTCGCTCTCTTCCACCTCTCCCACCATCTCTCCTGATCTCTCCCCTCTCTCCCCACCACCTCTCCCACCTCTCCCGTCATCAACTCTCTCCCACCCTCTCCCATCCTCTCTCCCATTGCCTTCCCACCTCTCCCACCCTCTCCAACTCTTTCCTCCCCTCTTCCACTCTCTTTGGCTCTCTCTCCCTCTCTCCCACTCTCCTCACCTCTCCCACCCTCTCTCCCTCCTCTCCCACCCTTTGCCTCTCCACCCTCTCCCCACTCTCAAATATCTGCCCACCTCTTCCACTCTCAACCCTCTCTCCACCTCTCACCTCTCTCCCATCTTTGCCACCCTCTCCACCACTCTCCCTCTCTCCACCTCTCTCACCCTCTCCACCCCTCCACCACCTCTCCCACTCTCTCTCACCCTCTCCAGCCCCACTCCACCTCCCACCCCCATCTCCACTCACCCACTCCCCACTCACCCTCTCTCCACTCACCCACCCCTCTCCCACACTCTCACCTCTCTCAACTCTATCCCACCCCTCTCCCACACTCTCCCACTCTCTCCCACCATCTACCACCCTCTCTCCCACTCTCCCACTCTCTCCCACTCTCTCCAACTCTCTCCAACCCTCTCCCAGGCTCTCCCTTAATCACTCAACCCTCTACCCTTAAACCCTTCACCATCAACCCCTATACCCTATACCCTATACATTGGAACCTCAACCCTAATCCTTCAACCATATACTCTCTCCCACTCTCTCCCACCCTCTCTCTCACTCTCCCACCCTCTACCACCCTCTCTCATACTCTTCGACTCTCTCCCACTCTCACCCTCCACCCTCTCTCCCATCCTCTCCACCTCTCCACTCTCTCCCACGTTCTCCCTCTCATATAACTCTCTTCCACCCTCTCCACTCTCTCCAGCTCTCTCCCACCCTCTCTCCCACACTCTCCCACCCTCTCCCACCCTATCCCACTCTCTCCAACTCTCTTCCACCCTCTCCCATGCTCTCCGACCCCATTTCTTGGACCCATTTTTTTCAAATAGGCCACTACATTGCAAATTTCACTAAATTGGCAAGCTAGTCGTCGAAATTGGCATCCTAAATTGGTATGTTTGAAAAAAGATTCACCTGTAGACCCCATTTATTAGAATAGTTTTTTCAAGCAGGCCAAGTTAGCATGCCAATTCTTGGATCCTCAACGCTCAATTCTCAACCCTCATCCCTTAAACGCTCAACCCTCTACCCTTAAACCCTTAACCATCAACCCCTATACCCTCTACCCTATACATTGGACCCTTAACCCTAATCCTTCAACCATATACTCTCTCCCACCCTCTCCCACCCTCTCTCCCACTCTCCTACCCTCTCCCACCATCTCCCACCCTCTCTCACGCTCTCCAACTCTCTCCCACACTCTCCCACACTCTCCCACACTCTCCCACCCTCTCCCACTCTCTCTCCCATACTCTCCCACTCTCTCTCTCCCATACTCTCCCACTCTTTCCCACGTTCTCTGAGTGAATATTGTTGGTGAGAAATTCCTATCGGTAAGACTTCTTACTAAACACCCAAGACTCTCCCCAAAGGATTCAAAAGAAACACTGTCGATGAGACTTCATTCATTGTTGGGAATTCACACTGAAGTAAGCCTTGCGGCTAAGGATCTCCCCGATATACGATATGAATGGCCTGTCAGCCAAAGATCTCCACTTGGCATAGAGTTACAATGACTGTCACAAGTCATAGCAATAAGCTCCTTCGGTGTGACTTAATCATTTTCTCGGTGACCTATAAAAAATGACAAGATCCAAAGCTACTAGTCGGCCAGACCCAAAGCATGTCACACCAACTTGCCTCTCTTAGAGGTTACAGCCTGTGAGATTGAGGCATATATTTCCAAAAATCTCCCACTTGATGAAGATCACACAGGCACCTCCATAGCACAATAAAACTACTAAAAAACATGGGCACTAAGGCCCATTGAACTGGCATACCACCTGAACTTGTATGTGCTCACTGGCTTCATCAATGCATCTGCAACATTCTCTAGAGTATCAAATTTCTCCAAACTAACCTTTCCATCCTCCACCATATCTCATACAAAGTGGTACTATACATCTATATGTTTCATCCTAGCATGGAAAGTAGGATTATTTTCCAAAAAAATTGCACTCTGACTATCACAAAAAAATAGTTATTTGCCTTACATCAAAACCAATGTTAGAACACAAACATTTTAACCAAACCGCTTTTTACAATCATGTGTAGCTGCCATGTATTCAGCCTCTGTAGTGGACACAGCGACTACAACCTTCTGCTTTCTCATCCAACTTACTGCACCACCATTCAACATGAAAGTATATCCACTAGTGGACCTCCTACTGTCAATGTCCCCTACCCAATCAAAATTCACATAGCCTCAAATACTGAGAGTCCTCTGTGATTCAACCAAGTTCCCATGGTAACAAAAGGAAAACTCTGAAGTTCCCTTCAAATATCTGAAAACTCTTTTCACTACATCCCAATGTGTCCTTCTAGGATTAACCATAAACTAACTAAGAACTCCCACTGCTTGGGCAATGCCTAGCCTTGTATAGACCATTACATACATAAGACTGCCAACCGCACTAGCATAGGGTACACTGGTCATGTCCTCCATCTCAGTAGGAGATTTTGGAAAGTCTTCAACAAATAGCTTCATTCCCTGCAAGACTAGAACAACTAGCTGCTTGCAATCATTCATGAATAATCTCTCTAGAACAGTCTTGATATACTTACTCTGACGTAGCCAAAGTTTTCTACTATTCCTATCCCTGGTTATCTCCATTTGGGGAATATACCTTGCTGCACCAATATCTTTCATTTCAAACTTAGTAGACAATTGAGACTAAAGATCAGAAATCATTAGCTTACTAGTGCCTATGAACAACATATCATCAACATAGAGAGCAATAATAAGAACTTGATCACTTTTAGCTTTGTAATAGACACAATGATCAGATTTTGATCTCACAAATTCCAAAGACAATAGAAAAGTATCAAATTTCTAGTACCACATTCTAGGTGTCTGCTTTAACCCATACAGAGAATTCTTTAACTTGCAAACTAGTTTCTCTTTACGTTTCTCCACAAAGTGCTCAGGCTTGGACATATAGATTTCTTCTTCAAGATCACCATGAAGAATGTTTTTTTCACATCCATCTATTCGACCTCTAAGTCATACACTGTTGCAAGTGACAAAAGAAATCTAATGGACATCAGCTTAGCTATAGGAGAAAAAATCTCCCCATAATCAATTCCCTCTACCTAGGAATGACCCTTCGCAACCAATCTTGCCTTATATTTTTCCACACTGCCATCCAGACCAATCTTCTTTTTAAATACCCATTTGCATCCAATAGCTTTTCTGTCTTTAGGCAAGGGCACCAAACTCCAGGTGTCATTCTTTTCTAATGATGCCATTTCTTCATTCATGGCTTCCAACCAAGAGTTTGAATCAGACATTCTAAATGCCTCTTTCACAGTCCTAGGCTCATCAATGCTAGAAATTAAAGCATAGGCACAAGTAGAATCTATCAAAGAAAACCCATACCTATCAGGTTGCTTTCTTTCATGAGTTAACCTCCTCACTTGTTGAGGTTGACGTTCTTCTTCTTCTTCAGAACTTTCAAAACTACTTGAGCTCTCCTTAGTTTCAAGTACATTTTGAATTTTGAATTTCTCTTTATCTAGTGTCAGGGGAATTTCAACTACATCCTTATTGTTTTCTGACTTTGTCTCTGACTATAGATCCAAGGTAGAAGGATTCAACTCACAAAAGATTACAATTCTACTGTATACAACCTTTTGCGTCTTAGGATTTCAAAGCATGTATCCTTTTATGCTAGCACTATAACCAATAAAAATACATTTGACAGCCTTATTTTCCAACTTAGATCTTTTCTCATATGACACATAAGCATATGCCTCACAACCAAAAACATGAATATTTCTCAGAGAGGGCTTCTTACTAGACCATGCTTCCAAAGGTGTTTTTTCAACAAGAGAAAAGTTTGGAGAACAATTAATCAAGTAGCATGTAGTAGCAATAGCCTCAGCCCAAAACTTTTCCTCCAAGCTAGCACTACTCAGCATACTTCGTGCTCTCTCCATCACTGTCCTATTGAACCTTTTTGCAAATCCATTTTGCTGTGGAGTATAAGGTTTAGTCTTATGTCTTTTAGTTCTATGGTCTTTACAATACCTCTTGAAATCATCAAAACAAAATTCACTACCATTATCAGTCCTTAAACATTTTATTTTTCTTCCAGTCTTATTTTCTACATGGTTCTTAAACTCCTTAAACCAACTGAACACTTCTGATTTACTTTTCAAAAAATAAACAAATGTTCTTCTCGAATAATCATCAATGAATGATACATAGTACTTTGACTTAGACAAAGAAAGAACATTCACTAGACCAAATACATCAGAATGAATATAATCTAGCAAACCAGAAGATTTATGAGGACTAGAATAAAATGAAACACGGTGTTGTTTTCCATATATACAATGTTCACATAATTCAAATTCAAGGTTACAATCTTCAAGCCCCTCAACCAGGTTTTTATTCTTCAAGATTTTTAAACCTTTCTCTCCAATATGGCCTAGCCTATGATGCCAAAGCATAGTCTTTTCTGCTGGAAGTTTAACTTCCATAGAGTTTACATAATTAGGAAAATTTCCCTCTTTTCCTCCATGAGTAGCTTTCTGTGACTTTACAGAGACACTATTGCATTGAACATCGTGTGCATCCATCTTGTACAAAGTACCGAGCACCCCTTGCTAGCACCATTGAGCCTCTAGTCATCTTGTAGCCATTTCCACAGAATGTGACTTACACTCCAATATCATTTAGCATACTAACAGAAAGTAAGTTTTGAGCCAAACCTGGTATATGCATTACATTATTAATTCCCTTCACTCTTTCATCAGGGAATTGAATTTGAATCTTTTATAGCCAACAATTTCCAAAGTTGAATCACTTTCCAAGTACACCTTTCCACCATCATATTATTTATACTTTGTGAACCAGTCTCTATGAGATGTCATGTGGAAAGACGCTCTAGAATCAATTAGCCAGACATCATCTGATGCCTGTGTAGCCAAGGCTGCAATGAAGGCATTTGCATCACTATGAGAAGAATCATTGTTGGAAGAATACTTCTTATTCTTCTCCTCCTCTTTACAATCCTTTCAGACATGACCAGGTTGCCCATAGTTCTAGCACTTCACCTTGGACTTCTTGCTAGGAGAATTTGATCTCCCCTTTGATTTCAATCTGGACTTCTTGTCCTTCTTCTTTCCTTTCTCTTTTGACCTTCCTCTAATAAAAAAGAAGCAACATCTTCCATCTTGAAACTAGATGTTGTACTCCCAATAGCCATCACCAGGTGATCCCATGAGTCTGGAAAAGAACACAATATCAACATACAATGATAGTTTTCATCAATATTCACACCAACAGATGTTAACTGTGCAATTAACATGTTGAATGCATTCAAATGAATTAGCTACAGACCCTCCTTCCTGCATTCTCAAAGTGTACAACTTCTTCCTCAAGAACATTTTATTCACCAAAGACATCCCTTGATAAATAGATGCTAGTCTCTTCCACAAGGAAGATGTAGTCTTCTCTTCATGCACATTGAGAAGAACAGAGTCTGCCAAATAGATCCTTATTAGCCCCTTATAATTTTTATCTGCAAGGTCACAATCTTCTTGCTTCATTCCTATAGGTTTAGTTCCAGACACAACAAGCCACAGATCATGATCAACCAATAGGTCTTCCATCTTAAGTTTCCACAACTCAAAATTGCTACCATTGAACTTCTCTATTTAAATCTTTCTTGACGTTCTTTCCATCTCAATCTATAATTCAAATTTGACAAACTTCTACAAGACTCCCACTAAACATAAATAACTCAAAAAACCCAACATACCCACAAGGATAACACAACTGGCCAGGCTCTGATACCACTTGTAATGAAAGTTAGATGCAGAAGCAACTCTCCTAATGTCAAATCCTCAAGGAAGAATGCATAGACTCTTTTAAATTTTACAATTACAGTCCAATTAAGATTCACTATAAAGAGATTATAGAAATAGAGAATTTAGACATACACATATGAACACCAGATATACGTGGGAAAACCCTTACGGGAGAAAAACCCACCACACCAAGAGAAGTCACTTTGTATTACAGTAATAAAGATTAGAAACAAAGTTCTGACTTATTTTTCTAATGTTAGTTTACAATAGCATTCACCATGAACAACCTTGTTACAGAACATTCACATTACAGTCTTCACATAATAGAATTCATCCATAGATCATACAATCACATAGCAATCTATCATTCCATCAAACCAGACATCGTCTACAACTATTGAGTAAATCCATGATGCCCCTGTCTATTGAGCTTCCTCTCAATAATGGCCGTAACAGTTCAACTACTAGTGGTTCCCATTCAACTTCTTTGATTGGCCAATGACTCACCACGTAGGATGGTCTTCTCTCGGTCAAAGAAATCAACCTATGTTGGCATGTCAGTGAGACACTAACTGTGTCTCCCCAATGCCACAAGACTTAACCATCGATGTCACCAAGAGTCATCCTTATCGCCAAGATGTTACATCGAGTCCAGAGAGCTAACCCTCAGACTTCACCATGTTGCCAAGATCTCATATTGATGATCATCACATTTATCGCTATCACCAAGACTTATTGCTATTGGTGAAACATCATACCAAAGCTTCAAAGTCACACAGACATGAGTTTTCCATTTGGTGAAACAATTGTCTTTTTCTTAGAGATCATATTGAGCACCAAACAATAGTCAACAAGACTTTTTTCCATCACTAAGACTTCATACCGAAGTCTCTGTGTCACCGTGAAGACTCCAAGTGTATCCCCGATGGTGAGACCTTCATATATTGCTGAGACTTCATACCGAAGCCTCCACCATCGACGAGACTTCACTTAGTCGCTAAGAGTTCTTCTCGAGACCTTTGAGTTACCCTAAGTGAATATTGTCGGTGAGACATTCCTATTGGTAAGACTTCTTACTAAACACCCAAGACTCTCCTCGAAGGCTTCAAAAGAAATGTTGTCGGTGAGACTTCATTCATCGCTAGGACTTCACACTGAAGTAAGCCTTTTATCCAAGGGTCTCCCCAATATACAATATGAATGGCCTGTTAGCAAGAGATCTCCACTTGGCATAGGGTTACAATGACTATCACAAGTCACAACAATAAGCTCCTTCGACATGACTTAATCATTGTCTCAGTGACCTATAAAAAACCACAAGATCCAAAGCTGCTAGTTGCCCAGACCCAAAGCATGTCACACCAACTTTCCTCTCTTAAAGGTTTCAGCCTATGACATTGAGGCATATATTTCCAACATAATGGAATTACCCCTACTAGTGAACTAGAAGGGATTGCAATCCTTTTGGGGGAAGATCAATTTCATCAGCAGATTCATATCAGATTTCATAGGCATTGTGAGACCAATTATAGTGATTCTTAAGAAAAAGCTAATTTTCAAATGGACCCCCAAAGGAAATGAAACTTTTGAGTAGCTAAAGATAGCCATCTCTACATCCCCACTATTGGTTAACACTAATTTTTCTAAAGACTTTCTACTCTATGTGTATAGTGGCCAACATAGCATAGCTTTGGTGCTCACTCAAAAGTGCGAGGAGGATAATGGAGAGAATCCTACTGCATTCCACTCAAGGATCCTTGAAGGTTATGAATCTAGGTATATTTTTGTAGAAAAGCAAGATTTTTCCATTGTTAAAAGCTTAAAGAAGTTTCGACACTTGGTGTCATCCAAAAATATCACTATTCTCGTGGCACATTCTAATGTGCGGGAATATATCACAAAAGGTACGATAATAGAAAAGAGGGAAAATTAGATCACCAATATCCTAGAATATGATGTGGACATGAGACCAACCAAACTAGTTCAAGGAAGAGGTCTATGAGAATACATTACACAGGAATCAAGTCCCATAGCTGAAAAAGAGACCGATCAAGTCTACTCGAACCAATTCGATTTCGACGAATCTTGGGTTGTTGATCAAACATAGTATATGCAAAAGGAGATACTATCAATTGCAAGGCACTGGGTATGTATTAATTGAGGGTGTATTATTCAAGAGAAATTATGATGGTGTATTGCTCTGATGTTTAGACAAGCTACAAGTTGAAAGAGTTCTCAATGAATTCTATCGCAGTCCTGAGGGTGGACATTTCTCCTCCAGGACTATCGCTTTAAAAATAATGCATGCAGGATATTATTGTCCCTCTATGTTTTCTAAAGCACATCATCTAGTCCAAAAGTGTACCTAGTTCCAATTTTTTGTTGGTATAAGAAAGAATGTATATTTTCCCTTGAGCCTGATTGTAATTGAGGAACCCTTTGCTTAATAGGGTTTGAATTTTATCAGAATGATAAATCCTATTTCCAGTGTTAGACACAAGTGGATCCTCATGATGATTGGCTACTTCACAAGCTAGATGGAGGCCGTAGCCATAAAAAATGCCACACAGCGGGAAATTATTAATTTCCTTGAAGAGATAGTAGCAAGATTTGGCCCACCCAAGACCATCATATACGAAAATGCTTCAGCTTTTGTTGGATTAAGGATGTCATATTTTTCTATCAAACATGGGATTTTCCTTAAAAAATCACTGAATTACTACCCACAAGGAAATGAGTTAGCAGAGTCAACCAACAAAAACCTAATTAGGTTAATCAAGCGTATTGGGTTGGAATGAAAAAGGGATTGGCATAAGCATCTACGACCTGCTCTCTGGGTAGACTAGATTACTCCCATGAAAATTTTGAAGACCTCCCCTTATGAATTGATGTATGGAAAAGAGGTAGTGTTACCTATTTCCATAGAAATTCCTTCCTAAAAACTATTGAAAGCCCTAGAAATTGAAGAAAGTGGTGGAATGGAGGTACAACTGCAATAACTCATCAAACTAGAGGAAGATAGAGAAAAAGATTATGGATCCATGATCAACCATCAACAAACACTAAAGCGATGGTTCGACAAAAAAACTTCTAACCCATAATTCAAAGAGGGGATCCTAGTGCTAAAGTATGATGAATGTACTAAAAAACTAGGGCAACACACAAAATTTGAAGCACTATGGAAGGGACCCTTCTAAATCAACATCTGCAAGGAAAAGAATGTGTACGAACTTGAAGATATGGAAGGGAACACTTTAGAGATATCTATAAAAATTATTTATCTAAAGTTATTCCATTAAAATATGCAGTTCTTTAAAAAAATTAACAGCTATGTACCATATGTAAAAAAAATTGTAAATACATTTTAAATTTTTAGAATAAGCCATCTGAGAATAACACAGAAGAAGCGAAAAGTTGTATTATATTATATTCATTGAAAAATTTACAATGTATTATAAAGCCTGAGGCTCAAATTTAAACGTGAGGCTCTCTCGAGTAGACCCAAAAACTTATAGAAAGAAAAGATCTAAAAAGGAGGAAACATGCAAAAAAAGTAAAGAAAAGCCTCCAGCCATTCTCTAGGAAGCCAAAAGGGCTTGTTATCAGGTTATTTTTATCCTTCTTCTTCTTCTTTTCCTTTAGGACACAAAAAGTGGCTAAACACACAACACACACGGTCTCCACATGACACAAACCCAAGGCCTATTCATCGTGGCTCTACACCAAAAAGTCAAAGTGCTTCCTCTAGGAAAGCCCAAAACATGCTCCACATCATACTCTCGTAGTAGATAGGTGGTTGCTAGTTGAGAAGAGTAGCGGTGTGTCTCAATGTTCGTGGTACAAAAGTCAGAAAGGAAGGGAAACTAGGGTATGTCTATTCTAAAGTCTACATGTCTGTAGAGATCCATGGCACTCGGGATACCAACACTAGGTATGGCCCCTCGCACTTTCTCACCAATTCCTTCCATCAATGCAGCATTGAACATCTGGTGGCACAATTTAATTACCATGGTTTTGGCCACATTTAGGTCAAGTAGTGAGGACATGAAGTGGGAAAGTATGTTATAGTTTCTCCAAGGCTAGTTCTTGTCATTAATGAAGTCCTAGCCAACTACCCACCACAACGTGACCATGGAAAGGAGGTTGCATTTCTTCGCAAGGTGCTTAATTTAGTCACTAGTGACCTCTCCCACAAAGTAGTATTGTGGCCTCTATGGGAGGAACCGAATAGGAGTGCCTAATCTAGAGAACATTCTAGAGAGAAATGAATTGTGGAGAAATGGTAGACAACAAAAAGCTTGCTAAACTTAAGAGGCTATATTTTTGAATGAATATTGCATAAGGTGGCATAGCTATATATATAAAAGATTAGGTGGTTAACTCAATCAATAGAATGTCAATTTTTGGCTGGATGACAATGAGAAAATATGAAATCAAAATGGAGAAAGGTACATAAATCATATGCATAATCTCATAGAATGTCTTGAGAAATAAATTTGGTCATTGGGAGTAAATGCTCTCATATGTTGAGTTTTGACATGTGTCCTTTGCCATCATTAGTACCAACCAACTTACTAATGATAAAATATATGGATTAATGTGCTAAGCTCTAACAAATTATTGGTCATGTCCTTTTAAGGGTACCTTGCATCACTTCAACATGTTTCACATAGCAAAAGGCACACATTTCAATGCAATGAGTTTATTTGTAAAAGAGGAAGTGAGGAGAATGTATTAATTCCAATCCATGAAGTTTTCAACATTACCAAGGGATATAGATTTCAAGTCCACACATTTTTCCTTGGTGGAAACATTTAATGGAACAACAATAATGGCATAGTGTTAACTACATGTACAAGCAAGGAAATTGATTGCACTCAAAAGTAGGTTTTTCTAAAGAAGAAAAAGGAAAGTGGCCATTTACGTTAAGGAAATTCTCTAAACTTCCTGCTGCAAGCATGGTAGAACCATCAACCTTTGGTAGAAAAGTCATAGTTTCAAGCAAAAGTCCCAGTTATACAGATATTTTTGGGTGGAACTCATTCTCCAGCACCCCAACAGTTGAGGAATGGGAATTCAAATTTTGTAAGAAGGTGCTTCCTGATAGATGCATCCCAAGAGAGGCGGTGTAGGATATCACTGACAATATTTTTGACCCCAAATTATTAGCTAACCCTAAAATTTTTAGGGAGGGTGTGTTTCAAGGAATTGTGGAGCATGGACCATCAAAGGGTTTTGTGTTTCATCTATGGAATTGTGCTCTTCCATAGTTTATACTACCTACTATATTTCCATGCTCGGAGTTGGTCAACATATCTGCCAAAATATTCAACAAATGGAAAAAATCCATTGAGGGTAGCAGGATCAAAGAATATTTCTGCAAAGCCATATGGGACATGTTGTGTATCCCTATGGCTTGGGGTGTTGAACATTTTGATGAATAATAGATGGACATCTTCAAGGAAGAAATGGCTAGGGATTTTTTTTTTATGAGGATAAAGCAAAGGAATGACCAAAGAGAGGTCATCTCCTATTTCCTCTTTCATGTAGGAAATTCAAGAAAGACACATGGGTAAGTGCACCAAGATGGTTCCCAAAAAGGGGGCTTAAGTGGCCACTTTTTTTCTGAAATTAGGAAATGTTGACCTTGGACATCAAATTGAGGATAGTTACACTCAAAATTTTGAGATGGAACAAAAAAAAGGATTGAAGTGCTTTGAGTCTAATTTCTAAAC
The DNA here is from genome assembly GCA_007258455.2 of Sequoia sempervirens. Lineage (NCBI taxonomy): Eukaryota > Viridiplantae > Streptophyta > Pinopsida > Cupressales > Cupressaceae > Sequoia > Sequoia sempervirens. Next base: position 290,622,311 of record VDFB02086081.1, read on the forward strand.
CACTCATTTATTTTGAAAATGGTTGAGATTAAGGGGTTCAACAGAGGGATGTACACAAATTGGTTTTGTTTTTGTCAAAAAAAACACAACATAGCAAATCTTGTACAACCTGAGCATGGTGAATTTTTTTTAGTATTTTTTAAATCACTATAGTCAGAAGTTAGCTAACAACATCTAGTTGATGCACAATTTTTTTGATAATTTTTTAATGAATATTTGATTTTTTACTAATTTTCTAAGTAGGCACTTCCTAGAAAGCAAAATTTTGGCCATGCTCCCCCTAGAAATTTTGGAAAGTAATAGATTTTTTTGAAATTTTATTTTTTTAAATTTGTACAATGGAGTCTAGTTTCTAAAAATGTAATTTATTTGAAATTTTGATGAATGATTAATTTATAACGAAAAAAAAACCAAACATTGCTTTTTGACAAAAAAGGGACATACAAACAAAAGAAATTATGGATGAAAGGCCAAACAATGTCAGAGAGTGAAAAAAATTATATCGTTAGAAAGCTAAGAGAGAACTTAACATTACCCATGTATTTGATTTTGTCGATATTCAACCAAATGCAATCCTAATAGTTAGCATGATCTCGATTATGTGGAAAATTGTAGAATTTGAAAAAAAAACACATCTCCGGTCATTAGGTATTTATTAGTTTTCACTTTTTCCTTCTTAGTGGAACAGTTCTAGCAACAAATAATGCACTCGCGTTATTTATTCCTTTAGTTAAATGCCATTTTTTTGAATGTTTGTTCATATGTTTGTATGTATATGTATTCTGGTGTGTCATGTATGTATGTATGTATGCCTATATGTATGTATTTATGATTATGGGAGAGAGGGCAAGAGAGGGTGGGAGTGGGAGAGAGTTTGGAAGGGTGGGAGAGTGAGAGAGGGTGGGAGAGTGTGA